>CM077100.1:35888780-35964340 GCA_039619505.1 Cimex hemipterus | reverse complement strand
CCCCCATTGGTTAGAGTCATCCATACAGATTCGAAGTCAACTAGAGTAGACCATACTAAATAAATCAATCACCAAATAAATAAATAAATAAATAAACAAATAAATATACAAACAAATAAATAAATAAACCAACAAACAAACAAATAGATAAATAACAAAACGTTTTGTTGATTTCATCTTTATTTTTCTCACTTATAATGACATAAAATCTAAACGTTTTCGTAGTGATAGATAGGGCATTAAAAGGTTATAATAACGTTAGTTTTACGCGTCATGTCTTTGCTCTAAATAACATCGGAGACACTGCCGGCAGTCACCCACCACGGGTGTTGGAGTTCACCGGCAGACCGCAGTCTTATCCTTCCAGCTCCGGGGGGAGAGGGGTTGCTGTCAGTAGCTAATCTATGCAGCACCCAACACATGCATTTCCAAACCCAATCATAATCAGGTTCATTCTTGAAATGACTCTTATTTACATTCATTCATTCAATTAGAGAGATGGAGCCTTAGAGCACATTTTATGCCACTTTGACTGAAAGAAATGTTTTGATAGGATCAACCATTTCCAAGTTATTCCCGATGGAAGACGTTTGAGGGGGGATACTTTTTGTAATAACAAGATGGCCCACTCCGTTTATTTCGAAAACGATTAGCATTAATACGTTTGGTCAAAAATGGAAACTAAGGCTGAATTCTACAACAGTTGAGTTCATTCGCAAAACACTATCCTAAATTTATGCAAACTATGAGGGTTGGTGACTCAAATAATACTTGTAGTAAAATAATACCTTGGTTTTTACCTCGATCATAAACTTAACTTTGGTGTGTGTTCGCCAGCAGGGAAGATTAAAATGGCGCCGACGAACACCGCCGGGAGAGAGGAGTTGAAATTAATAAGAGGCGTTTCGGCACCAACGGGAATGGAAGATTCGCGATTTAATGAAGGATGTTAGTTTAGGAAGAGTTAGATGAGGAAATAAATACTGAACGAAAAAGGAATGATTGAAGACTCACTGTTTAATGCAATTTCTATGAGTTACAAGATGGCCGATGATCGTATTGGAGATGTGAAGGCGAAGACGGTCTAAAGGCGATGAATCCCTCTGAAGGGGATGAAGACCGGAAGCGGTGAATGTCTTCTATGCGATGTCCTGCGTGAGGCGGCGGTGGTTAAGCCGTTGTACCGACCTGGTCCTTGCAGCGAGGTTGATGATGATGCGATCCAGTTGCGGTGAGGATGAGACGATGCAGTCCAGGTAGTAGCCAGTGAGATGATGGAGTCTTCGCAGGATAAGGAAATGATATTGAGTTCGCGGGATTATAAGAATGGTAGATGGAAGAAGATTATATGTGAAGGAAAAATGGCGAGCATAGGTGTGTGGGCCATGCGGTCGTGAGACGAGACGCACGTGGAGGTGAAGATCGTATAGCGGATTGCGGGGAAATCCGTGGGGATTCGCGTGGCGAGGAAAACTTCAAGAGGCAACGATCTTACACGGTGGCGAATTACTATGGTGCAGCACTTTAGCGGGTATAGCGAAAGGACGTGTGCCCGCTCCGAGAGCTGGCGGAGAAGAACGCCCGAGAGGGCAGGAAGGGATGGAGGTTTCTTATGAAAAAGAGGGAAATATGTTGTGAGGGGTGGATTTCCAAAAGGTAGAGGTTGCAAATCGGGGGGTACAATTTGCGTCCTAAATCGGGCGACTTTTTCAAATGCGATACGCCCGAACAGTGTGAACATTCGCAAAAAGGTTAGGAAAGTGTAGTGTGCCATCAAAACTCTTTTACTCTTTTTTCTAGGAATGAGCCTCGAAAATGAATTAATTATATATATATTTGTGTATTTATTAAAATATTTATGAATTTATCTATTTGTTAAATTAAATGTTTATTTAGATTTGTAATTGTAATAATAGACTAGTCAGAGACAATGGCTCTCCATCCTAAGCCAGTTGTGCAAATTTTTTTTATCCCATTGCAACTGGTTTTTTTCTAAACTTTTTTATTTATTTATGTAGACTAAATTTAGAAACTGTTGTAAATATATTTAAAGCCCTCTGCCACTTGGAAGTTTAATGACCCTAGCCATTTTCCATTGTATTTACCTTTTAGAATATATGTATATAACACAGTATGTATTAAATTAACTTCAACTAACTAACTAAACCATTAGCGAGTTATTTTAGGATAGGATCGTCTCAGCATAGGGTAGAGATGATTGGATTTACATTTAGCTTATATTAATTTAAAAAAATATTTTTTACAAAAAAGGAATATTTTTAACATCATAAAGTCCATTTCATTTTTAACATGACTCTCAGCTGTTATTATGTATTGTTGCAGATTGGTTCATTTAAAAATTTATATTTTTAATCAGTGCTCAATTACGCTCACCGCCCAAAAAGGCACAGTATAAAACCCCTGCATTTAAAATTTAAATATACGCTGCCGGTGTCAAGCATATTATTCTTATTAAATCCATTAGATTTCGTGGGGTGATTGACCAAATAACTTCTTTCAATCAAATTTTCAAATATTTAAGGTATTGGTTGAGATAAAAAAGCCAGTGTCACGAGCGGGATTCGAACCCACGACCGTCCGCTAAATACGCCGCTGCTCTAACAATTGAACTATGATGGCTTCGATCCACTCGAACATCAAACTCCTATCTCAACCCACCTTTCGAATGTTCCCTCCTTTTTTCCAAAAAGCATTTTAAAAAAATTATTATTATTACGTTAGTTTTGGATAATTTCAACAAAAGTTATGAATTTTTAAGAGGGTCGTCTGACATTTGAAACAAAAACCAATAGCTTGAGGCTAGTACAGCCGAAAAATTTAAATATTTTGTTTGCTGTTCTTGTTATCCGTTTCTCCATTGAATCTCTTACGTGCTTGGGATCTGAGAAAATATACTGAAATTACTTTTATATATGAAATTTTTGAACACATGACTGGTGCCTTACTTTGTAAAATTAAATGTTTAAATTGCATCGAACTTTACTTTCTTTTATTGCTACAATTTTTCTTTGCATCATCAATTTTCTAAATTAAAAAAAAAATTCCCTGGTCACTTTAAATTTTTATTATTATTCATATGTTTAAACCGATAAATAATTAAGTAAAAATTTAAAATATTATGTAATCTATGTGCTGTTTGCTAACAGTAGTAAGTATTAACTACTGTTTAAGCGTGTGAGTTAATTTTAAAAGATTTCGTCAAAAAGGACGTTTTTATTCAAGAGTGTAGTCGGTTTTGTTCGATCACGTGTTTAAATACATCGACGTACGTGTAAGGATTGGGAAGAGTTTGAGAGGAAAAATAAATAGAGAGCAGGATAGAAGGAGGCCGAATGAAATGGATTTGATTGTAGAAGTGAAGCGTAAGAGGAGAGTAATATGTTGTTGCTATTCTTACAAAGGATCACTGGGAGGAATTGATAAATAAATTTGGAGAGCGGGCTTGAAAAACATTTGGGCTATTCGATTCAGCATCACAACCTCTTTCCACTGGTGTTCCGACTATTGATGCCTTTTGCGCTTCCAGAATAATATTACAAAAGGTTCTACTCTATTTAGAACAACATGTCCTTGTCTGTCTCACCCCCTCCTAGAGGACATGAAACTGTATCTTAGCATCATTTCGCACGTTCCGACTCTTTTCAGTTTCACTTTTACGGTTACTGAACTTTGTACAATACAATACAATCAACGAGTTCCATTTCGGTAAGTCTCCCCTGTTTGAATAAAATGCCGAATGAGTTATGTGGCTGAAGTAACCCCATTAAGGGCCGATTTCTTGTTTCCTTTTAGAGCACAATCCCACAAGTCGAGAATGTTTTCATTTTATCTCATTTAAACGGTTGTGTACATAAAGACAAGCCCTTATTTCCCAAAAATTACGCCATTTAGTGAAATACGACCCGTGCCATCTTTTTATTGTCCAATATGCAATTTAACAATTCATTTCTCTTTTCAACAAGTGCTGTCACAATTTTTTCTATCTGTAACTTCGTTAATTATATCACTGGAAATGACAAAATTCAGATAGAAATATATAATTTTATATACTGTTTTAAAAGTCTGAATTGTAGGGGAAAACCGTCTTACACCCTCCACCATACTTTCTTGACATCAGTCAACGCTTGTGCTTTACATGATGTTACAAGAGGTTACATTAACAAAGTAGTAAAGCTTTGCCTTATAAAAATTAAATCAAATTAAAATTGACCAGTGAATGTGTACAACATTTCCAAAATAAATCCTTTTGCAAGACCATAGATAGGCCCTGAACCTCTTCTTGGGATAACACAAACAAGCACGGATCCTCCATCTCAGAATCCAAAAAAGACAAAAGGAAAGTGCATAAATACAAGGGGTGCTAGACACAGTAAGTTATTGAAACTACCTTAACCAAGACTGGCCAACCCACTTTTACGGTTAGAGAAGGCTCAGCTCAGAGGAGTTTTAGGAGTATATTACCGGTCACTGGCTTCTGAGAAAACACCTACACAACTAGAGTATATTTAATGATAACCTCATGAATAGGTTACGCAATGATGAGAAAGACACTTCAAAGAGCTACTCATCCTTGTATTCGAGACAATGGTTCAATGGATTCACATCTGGAATACTAAGAAAACCTGGGATAAGAATTGTAGTGACGACAGTCAATGGCCTAGTACTTAGGAGAAGGATCAAGTCGATTGCACTGGACTAAGGACTAAGGAAGAAAATACATTAGCCAGAAGACTGCAGTGCTAGAGGAATTAATATCTCATTTCCTAGCACTCATCATCATGATGATATTATGCGTATTCGTATTGGGGGGAAGGGTATCTCGAAAAAAAGGGTCAGAGGCAATTCTAGGCGGCGGGAATCGAACCCACGCCCGCGGTGTTATAAGCCGAGAATTTTTGACGCTAACCACTCGGCTACCGCTACCTATTTTTCATTACCACCCAATAAACGTCTCTTTCACTAGGACGCGTAGAGGCGAGGTTTAAGTTTAAAGTGATGTTTTTGATATAGTAAGTATATAAAAGTCAAGTGACTTCAAACAACCTAGTAGATGGCGAATCTCTTCTTCCTCAAGGCAAGACACACGAGAACAATTAATTCCCAACATTCAAAAATTGTTTCAACCATTTTAAAACTTAAGAATCTTAGGGACCAGTTTCGTTCTTTATAAAGCATTTTTGGTTTAATTTTTAACAATGCATTTCAATTCAACTTTTAACATTCAAGTACACAATTAAAAGGTCTGGGCGAAACTGGGGTCTTTTTGCTTTCCCTCGCACTAAAATGCCTGCCTTTCGTTATGTGATTACTCTTATTACTCTTGCCACTCCTTTTCTAGGCGCATGCCTTTTGTATAATCATGTACTTTGTCTTTATGTCATGTGGCTATAGTGATGCGAATAGAAAATCGTTAAAAGGTGGCTTCAGATATGCGGGTTTCGCCAAGTACAGACTAGTGGGGACGGGTACTCGGTTATTCACGGAACAACAATATTCGGTGTTCGCCATGATCGGTTAATTGTCGGTTTCTTTGTCCGCTTCAAAGTGCACAAAGCATCCACACATGCGGGGATTAACTTACTGTACGGATATCAACTGTAAACATTCATCAACAGTGCTATTTATTTTTCAATAATAAACGATAGTATAGATGTACTATGGGGCCGCGGTAGTCGAGTGGTTAAGGCGTCAGACTCTCGGCTAGTAGATCCCGCGATCTTGGGTTCAATCCCCACCGTCGCCTCTGGACTTTTTCTGACGCCTAAGGGGAACGGTGGCCGCAAGTGAAAGAAATTGACACGGCACTCATCAATGGAAGGAGCGGGATCTGATCTCAGCCGTAAAAATGAGTTTCTTCGATGGAAGAACACCGGCATACCGGGAGACTCAATCAAATTCACACTTATGTTGGGAAACCCTCCCCCACACAAAAAACATGGAGCTAGGAATAAAGCACAATAAGCTGTACAGCTGCGGTGCTCAGGAGGGAATTCGTGGTATACATAGTAAAAAAATAGATGTACTAATAAAAGAGCGTTGTTTCTGTCGGTTAGGATTGGATTGGCCCAACATAACAGACTTGCAATACCTCGATTTGGACCAGTAATTTGGAAGACTTCTTTTCCGAGTAACAAATATCCGAAATAGGTTTTGGGTACGTGGAAACGGATCGAAAGTAAGATGGGGTAACTATACTTTGCGGCTGATTGGTGGCTGAGTTTGTAGCCATTGCAAAAAGAGTAACCGCAGCTGAAGGAATTACGGGTTCATCGTTGTACATCACGATTCGTAGTAAATTGTGAACTCGCATGTCTATTGGCCAAGACATATTCGCTGTTGCGCAATTGGCTAGTTGTACGAACACCGCATGTGTGTATACGTAGGTACGCCATTTGCCGAACGCCAAGACGATTTCTTGAAACTTGATAATCCTTAAGACGAAATCTGGTCAGATTTGTTTGATATCCACTTATTTTTGTTTTGTTTTTTAAATCGTCGATCAAAAATTTTCTGCGATGCATTTTCAATGCTTTCATCTCGCCAACAATTATTTCGGTTCATTTCCAATTTTGCTTAATAGAAGTGGGTTGTATCTGATGGCAAATATTGTATGTGACAAGCACGTTTCAACCTAATTGCAATAATTTTTGTCACGTCACATTCGCGATATGAAGGCCGGCGTGGTTCTAATGGGAAAAAAATCAATCGATTTTACAAATCCGGACCGTTGTTCGTTGATTGTCGCTTGATACGGTATTTAATGTAATTGACCTCTTCGTATTTAGGACGGGATTTCATTTTAATCACACCTCGAGCTCTGATACGCTGGAGGTCAAATCCTCCCTTACAAATGAAATTCACGTTAATTATTTTTTATATTATCAGCCGCCAAAATGTATTGGTATAGAAAACACATCTTTCATCCCATGTTATTACCATAAGGTAGGTTTAACGTATGTTAACAAAGTTTAACATAATTGTTAATTTGACGGTTTATTAATCAGAATAGCTCTTCAATTTTTTGGCTTTCAAATATCGGAAGTTTAAAATTTACTTAATTTTATGGCAACGGACGTGTTAAGCCTGGGTACCAATTTCCCTCTATTTTCTACACTCTGTTAATTTCGTCCGTTTTCATGAGTGGTTTAACCGTGTTTATCAGTGAGAGTACCGGGAACTTTTGGTTTCTTATATTCTTTCCTTAGATTCTAAATCATTGCTCGGGTGTTACTGAGTGAGTACTTGAAGAACAGCGTTCCTGGCCAGGATACCACCACCAAATCAAACAAGTGTGGGAATGGTTCGGTCACGGATAAACCCCTACAATGGAAATGCTAAAGGCTGATTAATTAAAATATAATTCCACACGAGGGGTTAGATTAGGACATTTATTTATTTTATGTGAGACAGAATATAGTGGAAACGCCGCGGGCAGCCGCTCAGGGGGATATAGCTGGTCACTGTTTTTTTTCTTTTTTCCTCCGGGTGTTTTAGAAGGATGTAGACAAAAACCATTTACAATTTTAAACCGTACGGAAAAGTCCACATCCTCCCACGACCCGGGGCTAAACTTGCCCATGTTTCCACCATGCCGTGCCCAAACGACACCCTCAAGGCGACCGCCGTCAACCAGTCAGTCCAATCCCAGCTGCTATTTAAATATTTTCTTTAAATGTTCCAGTCGTTTAAAATATAGCGTCTAAAACGTTCAAGTCTCCTAACCTCAAATCTTGGAATATGGTTAGACGATAGTGAGACTCTTTTCGAAATTTGTGTAATAAAGCCCCTCTCCACCTTTAGAACACATGCATGTATGCAAAAAGAGTATGGTCTGCATCGGATCTACTGGACCCATCACACTCACAATATTCGCTGTTTATCCATCCCATCTTATAGAGGTGATAGGGGCAGCCTGCTATGATTAAGACCTAAGTGAGAAATCTCCTTGGTCTAATTTATGTTATTAAACCACGGTTTTGTTTAAAGGGACGCTCGGATATCTGCGTCATATTTGCATTTTGTGTGTTTGGAAAATTCGTACTCTCTTTGCTAGTTCTTTTTAACGAAGTGCCTATTGCGAGAGCGAATATCCAGCGAAGATAACTGTAACGCACTTTTTTGGTCAAGAGTCTATCGTCATTGTTGAAAGGGTTGACCCCAACCACAAAAAGTGGACTTTCTTGGTGGAACTAGATAGAGTTATGTTGTGCTTTATTTGTTTTATTTCTACGAGGGTGGGGTTTTTGGGACATTTAGAGTTTTGAAGGCGATCAGAACACTAAGGCCGTCAGAACATAGAATTGCCCTTTCCGGGAGCTGACTTTGTATAAATTGGAAGGACTGGAATTATCGGTATAGAAAACTAACGAGTCAGGGCTCTTCTCAGTTACAAAACAAACTTTCACTGATTCCGGGGATTCTAGTAAGTCTTTTATTATAGTGGCATTGTTAAGCTCATGAAATTCAGATGACCAATGAGCCTGTATACTTATTAACCGAGCGATTTTATTTAAACTGATGTCTTTGATTTGCAAGTAGGTGTGGAGTAAGAAAGATCGATTTTTATAGGAGCGTCTGTGAACATTAGAGGAGAACAAGTAAAGTGTATTAAGGGATTCCGTAACCGGCTGTTCATTTTTATTGGAACGGGAAAAAAGGAAATTTATAGCTAGTCGTTCTCATCTTAGGTGAACTGGCTCTACGTTGATTCAACTAAGATTGCGTTTGTTGGAGTAGACTGGATTACTCCAATGCAAAATATCTCAAGCTTCTAAATTGAATACAATCCAGCCGTTTAAGGTGTGATTTAGCCACATGATCATAGAAAAGATAACCCAGGTCCAAATGTGAAAGAAGCGAAGACGTAATGATCAACAGGGTGTTATCCGGGTGGGCCATATTTTACCTTCGTCACGCGCCATGATATATTTAAAACTTACTATCCCTTTCGTTCCACCCGTCTAATGGAGATTTCCAAAACATTCTATGACTATCACAAGAAATTTAGCGAACTAACTGTCATAACGACTTAGACGAATTTTATCTGATTGGATTTCTTTTCGAGACACAACCATTGCTGCACTTTTTCCTTAATATTCCTATAATTACCTCAGACTGCCGAAGATCTGCTAACTGCGATATAGTTAGCAGGACTGGAATTTTCTGTGTAACAAACCAAGGCCGCCTGTTTCTTCCTAAACAATTAACAACGGTTTCAGGTCTAATGCGCTTCTCGACTCCCTTAGTATAAAAGTTCAAGTCCGCTTTTGCCGTGAACCAGTGTTGTACTAATAACTATGCCCAAATGGTCGAGCCCAAGTTCCCAGCCTCACAACGTAACGTTTTCCGCGTAAAAGAAGGAGATAAGGAGGAGAAGCTGGGAGCCGAGGGTTTATTTCCAGGTGTCTGTATTAATATGGGAGATCCACCATTCAGATAACATAAAACGAGTTCAAATATGGTATTTAGCAAATTTCTACCACGTTCATCCGAGTATGAACGGCCGCACGCGTAGTGATGCGCGCTAAAGTGTCACAAAAGGGGATGTGAAAACTGACCGAGCGCCACGCTCCACCCCCGTTTAGATAGAGGAGAGTCAATGAGATCGTAGGAAGTTTGACCGTAACAGCCAGCAACATTAAAATTGAACAAGGTCTAACTCCTGGAACTCGATCTTTTTGTTAATTAATAAAGCACAACCCTTACAGTCATCAGATCATTTTGAATCTTGTGATATTGGCATAGCGGAACCTAATTGTTAACTAATGTTGTTTTCTTTTGCAAAACGACCTCTAAGGAAAGCTTATTTTTTGGAAAGGAGCGAATATTCCACTGTAAAACATTGAGATTTTCAAGAATTGTGTACTCTTAATTGTTCCTCATTTAATTTATTTAAAAAGAAAAGAAAACAATGAAAACAAATGTTCATTATGAACTGAATACCGAGTAAGAGATAAGAAAAAGAACTAGGCAAAACAAGTATCGTCGTCAAGATCATAATAGCAGTTGATGTGTAATAAAAACCCATTAACAACATTACATTTAATATAGGTAACATCATTCAATTTATATGAAATGTTATGTGGCTTACATGTCCTTGGGGACATTCATTGGGGAAAGAAAAATAAATGAGAGAATATCTTGAACAATATTACATAATGCTGACCAGACTGTATCGATGACAAGTTAGCCATTCTAATATAGTCAGTCAATTTTGAAAGAAGAGTAATACATTTTTCAGCTTCAATAGGAGTGCGTTTTAAAGTACTTAAAGCGTCTGATGGGGTATTGGATGTTGATTTGTTAGGGAGTATAACCGTGTTTCATTTAACGGAAGATTTGAACAACGTTTTACGGTACTGGTGGCGAGGAGTTATAGTTCGAGTAAGGGTGGAAAATTTTCATTTATTGCACGTTATCAAGGTTAGCCAGGTTATCGAACCAATACTAGAAACCACCAAGGTAGTTGTCTCTGAGTTTGCATTCTTTGCTAATCTCAAGGAGGCTATTTTGATAGATAGATTTCTTTTGTCATCGGATTTTTGAAAAAATTGTATTACGTGTTCGTCTCTACATTCTGAACAATGTAGTTTGCTTCTGCCTTGTGCCGCCGCGTGGTTGAAACGTAAGCAGTTACCGCACTGCTTGACGGATGTATGTACCGGCAAACAGGACCATTACTACCATATACCGTGACTGCCTCGAGCAATTTTTTGCCTCTGAAAGTTATAAAGCCAATCTGCAAAAAAAAAAAAAAAAAAAAAAAGAAGAAAAAAAAACAGTGGAGCGCTGGCGGAGAGCAAAAATTACCATTTGTTCAATGCTGGCAATGGAACAATCGACCGAACATTTAGCCAAATATCTTGTTCACTTAAACTAGGGTTTAATTAGAAAATTAGGAATATATGTGAAAAATTTTTGTTTTTCAGAGCATCACATTCCGTTAAGAAATTGGCAACCAGCTCATTTTCCTATCAATTTTTATTCTATTTTTTCGTACAATGCGAATCCCCATAATAGATTCATTACTATTTTGGAAGAGCCATTTCCCAAATAGCGTGGGGTGAACTTTACCAAGATAGTTGTTATTGCCCTCTACAAAGATGAAAAAGGGACAGGGATCTTCCTGTTCAAAATGGTTGTTGACTAAGTGATGCCTAAATTCCAGCGTTTCATTATTTTCAGCCTGGGCCATTGATTTATCTTTTGGTATGGTTTTGCAGGACTATTAGGATGGTTCAGATGGGTTCTCTTGTTAACTTTCATTATGTTAGATGAAGTTTGTGAAGACATCTCCGAATTTTTTAAGATGATGATATCAGTTTTTCCAAGAAGAGTTTGGAGGGTTTGTCACCCCAGGGAGTTTGCCCCCACTGGAGTCACCCATACTTAACCGACTTAGCTGGTTTAACAAAAAGAATGGCCACGATAACCTTGAAAGTTATTAAAGAAAAAATTCCTGTATTAGCAACAAATAAAACTGTAATCATAATTAAATAGAAATGGAAAAAGTTATTTTAAAGTTCAACCAGAACAGTCGCACTTATCGCTTGTTGATCCTCACTACCAAATATGTCCGATCACGGTGATATCACGACACTGTGACACACAAAATATTGAAATTTATACACAACTTCTATGGAAGCTCCGGAAAGTAAATTTAATAATAATTCCAAAACAATATTTCCATTCCTTTGGATCTACAAAAATAACGCAATTAGACGTATAAAAGCTTGAAGAAATTTTAAAACAAAGGAACAATCACGTTTCTTTTTAATTGTATCAAGGACATTACCTATTTCCTCCAAATTTGTGCGCCTTTTCCAAAAACGAGTTGATCAATTTGAATAATATTATATATTCGTATTTAAAAAGATGTAGCAGTCACTGATAACAAAATTTCCCCGACCTAAGTAATTTTATTTTTGAAAGAAGTTAAAATTTGGAAAAAGAAGTATTGTTTTTGTCAAAAACGGTTTGTAATCTTATTAATTCTTTAGCTTCTTCCTTTTTAGTATATGATGTATAATAATTTTAATTAATAACGATTTTAAATTTTTTTATCAAAATCTTTCGCTAACATTTATAGAAAAGTGCACGATTATGTGAAAAAACCTGACAAAAAGTTGACAAAAGTGCTCAAAAGACGATTATACGAGGTTTCAATGGATTTTCATCAATGGTTTAGACTATTGTCTGAATTTTATTCTATTTACACTATTCTACTTTACTATATAAAACTTATTAGTAAGTACTTATTTATCACGGAGAAACTTCATTAGAAGCATTTTGAGCTCATTTTTCAATTTTTGTCATGTTTCCAAGCATTAGCTACATTCAAGGACGGTCGGATCTCCATTTCCTAGTAATCAAACCGGGTAAATTCTGTTTAGAAGCATTCCAAAAAAACGAGCCCTAAAACCAAAAGGAAGGATATGTAAGGAGAAAGCACAAACTGAGCCTGGACGATTGTAAAAAAAATCTCAATAAATAAAACAAATTGGTATTAGTTTTTTTTTTTAAATAGCTGTAACAAATTGAAAAATATTAAACAATATTAAAGAGAAAAAGTAAAAGGAATATGAAAATGTCTAAAATATTGATAAGCTTTATATCCGAAACTATAAAGGTTAACTTAAATCATTAAATGAACTAATTTCGTGGTTCGCTTGACCAATTAATATATTACAATTAATTAAGGTTTTCCCCCCTTTTTCCATTTTTCAAAAAAAAAAAAATCAAAAGGTGGGGTTGAAATGGGAAGTTGGTGTCCGAGTGGATCGAGGTCACGATAGGTGAGGTGGTAGAGTATCTGCGTATCTAGCCGAAGATCGTGGGTTCGAAACCCGCTCGTGCCATTGACATTTTTATCTCAACTAAAAACCTTAATTAATTGTTAACTTAAATGATAAAATGATATTTCCCTGCAGAAAATTCTGCGAAATTTGAATTTTATTTTTGTTTGTCTATCACAAATATTCAAAAACCCAGCTTGAATATTTTTGTAGGTTGAGCAGTTTTTAGAAAAACCATGGGTAAAATAAGTAAGTCGGCACTCCGCACATGTACTCAAGATAAGAAAGGAAATTTGGTAAATGCATTAAAAAATCATTTATAGTTTTTTGAGCCAATACAAGGGGAAAAGGAAACTTCCTTATATTTGAATCGCTGAATGTTAAAAGGGTCATTCTCCAATATTTTGGGGTATATGGGTTTTCTTCATTATCGTGTTCTATGTGGTCTATCTCATCGTTGGAAGTTGAAAACCCTTCATGAGATTACTGAAAAAATAATAATGAGTAGCACTACTCATAATTTTCCGGTGGTCGTGCTAAATGATTCGTCCACTTTTATCAAAGATTAGAGTGGGCGGTGGTCGGCATTTTATTAAAAAACCACTTGCTCGCTGGAAACTGCAAATTTTCCTAAATCGAATCGCGTCCAATTTTCGGTCTCCCGATTTAACATGTTTGTTTATGATGCTGAATTGAACGGAGTCTGCATATGAAGACAACACACAGTACACTTTTCGATTGAGAAAGAACGCTACAGAAGTGGAACTACCATCAGCGTATGCGTATCCATCTGGCATAGTCCCTTTAAACCACAAAAAAGTAGAAGACCTCAGAAAAATAATGCAATATATTCCAGATAGAACTACACTTTTCTACGAGGACATACTCCGTTGGCCTACCACAGCAAATAGCAGTGATAATCATGGTTAGACAATTGATTTATTTGGTTGTGCAAAGCATTTTTTAAATACTGTTTTGTACAATGTGAATAATTTAGCTAATAAAGGAGTCATCTTTGTAATACTCAGACGTAACATTTTTTTATTGAAAATTTGAACCCTGAAATTCCCTCTTTTATAATGAAAAATATCGAAATTGCTATTCAAAATGTTGTGGCACGTTAAAAGGGCAAAACTCCACTAACTTTGAAATTTTTTCTAGGTCAGGCGGATAAAAAAAAAAGGAACAAAAAAGCTCATCATATTCAATGGTGTTTGACATGGCGGAAATATTAGGGATTACTCAATTACCAAAAATATTTCGTGGGAAAAATGTATTCAGTTTTTTTCATTTTCCCAACATTTATGTTGAGTGGAGAATGGCCCTTTTAACATTCAGCGATTCATTTTTTACTGTCCCTTCCCCAATTGTCTCGGGGACGAAGTAGGCAAATTCTGTTCCGAAGCTTTCCCAGAATTGGGCTGAGATCGAATAAAAAATCCTAGGCCAAGGAACTACAAATATTCGTAAGTGTCGTGTAGGCTGAGATGTGGAGTCCGAGTGGATCCAAGCACGTAAGCTCAAGTGGTTAAAGCATCGGCGTATTTTACCGAAGGTCGTGGGTTCGAATCCCGCTCGTAGCACTACCTTTTTCATCTCGACCAAGACTTTAGATCAAAAATATAATTAATTAATACGGTCAGTTATGACAAGTAAATACATATATGGATTTCCATATATCATTTAAGACCGGAAAAATATACTAGTACAAAAAATCAAACACAACTTCAAACTTCTGTTTTTATAGGAAAAAATAGATGTGAACAGTGGGTTGGGAACGTTTCTTTTTCCACCTATTTACTGTTTGTTCGAAAACCCTGTTGTGTTTATGACCTTCAACGCGGTGTATCAACTCAATTTCTTGAAAGAAACCATTTGGGCGTGGGCGTGATTCCGATTTACAGTTGATCGAGCTTTCGGCTCACTGTCTCGCTCACTTTATGAAAACGTATCTCATAAGTCTTATTCCGCGCTTGGGTTTTCACATGACAATCTTAGAGTTATACGAAGCGCCGGGAATTAAACTTTTAAACTATTAAATGAAATACGGTGGAATTTTTCAAGGATGGTTCCGCCAACGTGAAAGTTTTTGAGTAATGTAACTCAATTTATTTAATCGACTGATAGCCGTCGACATCAATATTATTTCAATGTTTTGTTTATTAGGACCAGTATAATCAAAAACATACTGAAAAAATTCTGTTTGGGCACAAAGGCTCTCAAAATTAGCCAAGAATTTATTTATATCATTAATTTGTTAATATTATCAGGAGGCATATTTTATTTCTATTTGAATAATTAACAAGTCGGCGGTGCAGAAATGCAAAAAACTCTACAGGTGTTGTTTAGAGCTGTTAGGCTAACGGTTTACTAACAATTTCACGAATATGGTCAAAAAACGTGGTTTTTCATTGTGTTTTGCCAGCAGCTCGGAACTGAAGTGTTTCCGGACACAGGTTCATACGACCTTTTTACTCAGCGTTCAATTTCAATGATAAAAAATTTTATGGTCAACAAAGTATTTGTACTCACTCAAAACGTTTGGTTTCTATGCAGATGCGTTATTCTAGTGTGTCGTGTTGAGTGTGCCAGTGAAATATAGATGCTTATGTTTATATACGATGGATTTGGAAGGGGTGAGGAAGGAAATCGAGATAGAAAGACATTTTTATATGGTGAGTACAAATACTTTGATTAAACCTAAAATTTCTATATGTGTACAGTATTGTGTAAGTTCATACTAATATCTGATACGTATTTGTACAATTTAAACAATTTTTAACAAACTGAAAGTGATCTCAATAAAGATCGAAATGTTAGCACGACAAAGAAAATGTTTGTCTAAAACCTACGTCACACCTGACCGCATTTCACGATCTCCGAATAGTGCGTAACATGTTTTTCGCACAAGAAAAACACATCACCAATCATGGAATCAGTTAGACCTGAAAGAGTTTTTATTAACTTATTATGAAAACAATAATATTAAAAAAAGTAATAAGTCAGGCAAATAAAGAACAATTTTTATCTGCGAAATTTCATGTCAAAACACTTTAATAAAAAGATTATATCGCAGGAGGCAAAACAACGCACAATTTTCTACGTTTCCACATTTTCCGAGTGAAACTGCCCAGTTCACAATTCAATAAATCTAAAACTCGAAAACAGATGGCCCAGTTGGGAAGGGAGAATAGTGGGCGCCTGCTGCGCTCACAATGACATGGCTGTCAAATCTTCTCTAATTTCATAAGCTCTCTTTAAAGCTGTGAATCGCAAAAGATTCACATTTCAAATTTACATTCCGATTTCGTTCAACTTGAGACAGTGTGAAATGCATTTCTTTTAATGAAATCAATTTTTCTATAAATCCATAAGGAAATTGTTAACAAATAAAAGCAAATTCAAACTAAATATATTATAATAAAATTTGAACGATAAAGATATAATGAACGAAAGCTTGGCAATAAAACGATTTCCTTTTATATAGACCATCCTCTTATCTTTTTTTTATCCATTAAATATATTGGTTCTGAGAAAGCTGGACTTACTTTCCCATCCTTCAATCCAACTTTATCAATCGCTTCTTTTCTTCGTTAAATGTAGTATTGCTTATTCAACTTGCCATATACTTTGTATTTTCGTCATGTCTCAACTTGCTAAACGAACGGAAAATCGTATTTAAATTATATATAATATTGAGTCGCAAAATATGACTGTTGCGTTTTTGTAATGGTAAATTCAATTAAATTCGCAGATAATTCGCCAAAAAATATTACTAATAAATTATGTGTAGAGATTAATGACCGTTATTCGATAATTGTGTGATGTAGGTTTCATCTGATGATCTCAATAAAAGATCGAAACTTTGGCACGATAAGAAAATATTTTTCTAAAACCTGCAGTCCTCATTTGATTTTTTTTTCGAACATAATGTATTCTCGACGGCACTGGAATGTGTACAAATATGAAACGAACGAAAAACATTTCTCTTTCGAAAAGTTTCGGCTTTAAATAGAAAATAGTACCCAAAGGAGATAATTTTGATTAAATATGAGAGGAAACCTTTCCCTTCTCTAGATAGCATGAAAAATTCTATATGTTGAAAATTTTATCTTGTGTTTAAACACAATTTGTCACAGATTTTTTTTCCGTGCTGGCATTTCAGTACGATTTGAACTTGCAGGCTCAGCTATTAGTTCCAACTGACGACGTATAACATTCAGCTAGCCTCGTTTTATTCCATTTAAAAATGGGAAAAATAATAATTTCGTGCGCTGTACTCTTGAAAGCATTGATTTTTATGGGAATTCCGAGTGCTTCGAGATCCAATGTCTGTCTAAGAATTCAATGCCTAATGGTTCTAACATTTGATTAGTAACCAATACTCTTTTGTATTGTAAATAAGAATTGTGAAGATTTCTGATCATTTGTTTTTAGAACCTCTTATAAAAATGTGAATAAATAGAATTCTGCTCCTATCTCATATCATACAATTGTGTTCAGGGAAAACCACTCCAGTCATTCTACAGTGCCACATTGTTGTTGACATCATTCCAGCTATACTGCCCGACTGTATTCCTAATCATAACAAGCCTTTGATACAGTGTAGCACTCAATCATCCAGCACAAATTTAACATCAGTCACCACTCGATAAACCTATCTTAGAACTGCCTTCTCAATCTATCGAAGATTATCAGACATAAAACCAATTCCGAAACCGCATAACCTTCAGAATCTCCCAATATCATATCAGCCTATTAGTTCCGTGCCATTACTTCATAAAATCCTTGAAAACAATTGAAATACTTATTTCCTTGAATGCGCCAATTCCATTCTGCCTTATTTTGGTTTAGGCAACATCACATTAACAGGGAAAACATCATCTTCCCTTGATAAGAGAATGCTGTCCGCTGCTTTACTAGATTTAAGTCGTCTTCGAATATGTCACTCCATCCCGAAGTATCCCGACCCACTGACCTTCAGAAAATATAGGACCTTCTCGATTTAGCAGTTTATTTATTATTTACCTTAAGGATTTTTATTGGCCTACATAGCCTTGACAATTGTGGCTTATTTAAATGTACTGGAATCAGATTTTCTTTGTCCTTTATTAGAGACCAGGACCATTTGAGACAGGTCCGCTTAATTGATATGCAATGATGCAACCAAATCGGTACTTAGTTTAGGCAAGACTTTCTTACCGAAAACTTTTCCCTGTCTCTGTTCTGAGATGTTGTTCCAAAAGCAGGGAGTTTAACAATAACTCCTATTTTATGTCAGTTTGAAATTTTTCAGAAGTGTTCAGGTTATGCTGTTGACTCCCAGGGTTTATAGTGGCTGTCCGAAACATACAGTACCATCTGTGCATAGACGAACGGTTGAAAAAACAGAGGAGCAGTTGGAACGAAACCAAATCCCAGCAAATAACCTCCAACTTTTATAACTTTGTTTCTCACATAGCAACCGATGGCGTCCGATATCTGAGACTTTACATAGACAAAATACTTCCTCGGTACCCAAACAGTCTTCCATAAAGAATGGAACTAAACAGATACAAATAATCTTGACGTATGGAACTGAAATATGAGGATCAACCAAGCGTTTCTACGGCCAGAAAGTCCTGTCACTCCAATCAAAAGTATATCGTCCAAGCCCCATATTTCGTATGCCGTCTTAATATCCTATATATAAAATCAGATCCCGTTTCATCTTTTACCCCTCATTCTACCGTCCAGTCCGACTCCGTCCATCTTGAACCGTTTTCGATAATATTCCAAGACGCTAAAGACCTTGGGATTTCTTCGCTAGTGAGGAAGCTGAATAGTTTTAAGACAGGAGTGTGATTAATCGGATACTTATTGGGTTGGCACTTGGTCCCCTACGACTTTAGGCCATCTTCATAGAGAATCTGTACTACTATGGACATCGTTGTAAAATGAAATCAAAGAAAGAAAATAGAAAAATTTAATAATTGGTTCTAATAATAGCATTGTACATAAGAATTGTCATAAATGGCAAGATGTGGTTTATGAAATGCAATTTTATGATTTATAGTATTATTATTTATTTGGTCATGGTATTTATTTATGAGGTTAAATCAATAAAATGTAAAGAAGGATGAAATGACAATATGTACGAATATTATTACAGGAGGGATTGTCAGGAGTGGATGCAAAATAATTCAATCTTCTAAATTAGATGCTTCAACGGGAAAACTTTGAGGCGAGTAATTTTATCGTGGAGGACGAATCAAGGAATTAATTAAATTCAGTGGGTTTTGTCTAGAGGAATGAAGTACGCCGCTCGGTAAAAACATAGCCAGAAGATGAGTACAGTTGTTAAGCCTGTCAAAGTTTTGGACAGATAGAAGTAGCGTCGAGTGCTCATAAAGATCCACGAGGGAAGACATTGTCTCAAAGTCACCCACCCACCCCACAGCCAACCTTACAGTCTTATGAATCTTTTATTTATTGGCCCTCCCCGAGTAGCACACTGGCAAAAGCCTGAAACACTGGCACCCAAAGATATATGCCCTCTTTTCCCAGCATTATCCTGGACCATCATTTCCTTCACCTGCCCTTACACAGAGAATTTAAATATCGATCGAAATAACAGGTGCTCTTCAAACGTATGCTTTTACTGGTTTAATTAAGCCATACATACTTCAACATTACAAACTTTATAATAGTATATTGAAAATGACTTTCATACGTCTTTGTAATATTTAAAATATTTTTAATATCACGGATCTTTCCTCCATTGCAATGAAAAGAAGAAAACGGAAATTAAGGGATGAGATAAACTACCATTAAATTTAAAAAAATTCCTTCTTTCCACAAAATGAATTTGACGCAGGAGGCTTGAATGAAAAAATTATAATCAGGCCTTTAGTAAAACAATTCGACAGTTTTTTTAATCATAAGAGTAGGATCTTGGAAAAACCACATTTTTCATTTCAATTGTAAAAAAACCCATAACAGACCAGCTTATAGTATGTTTGTTGTATAACGTTGATACGTTAAATTTCTAATAAGATGTAATCAATACTAAACGGGTAAGCGTTCGTGAAATGAGCGTTTCAGAAGCGAGAACATTGAAAGAAAAACTTTTTTTTAAATTGAAAAACTTACTATGGTGATTTTAAGCAACTATTTCCAAATCTAGAGACCAGCAAATTTCCGAAAACGTACTCCATTTAGTTTCTTCTTTTCATTCTTTTTAGTGTTGTAATTTCTTTTTTAATTATTTTTTCAAAGATAAAGAAATGGAGGAAAGCAAAAAACCGTGGTTGATGGAGTGGTAAAGTGGAAAATTAAAAAAAAATTAAGGAAATTTTGAATGAATCTATTAAACGTTTCTTGTAAATTTGCGTTCTTTATTTAACAACACGACTGCAATTTTGTTTAAAGAATTATTGTATTATTATTCTCTTGAATATAAGTGTTTTAAGATTCAAAACGTTTCTAGTTGTCTAAGTGATATCTTGTTAACACTATGGCTACTTTTTCTAATGAAGGATACGCTGATATACATGTTATGTACGGGTTTTGCTGGTTTAACGCGACGGCAGCGCGTCGAAAATACATTATGGAAGGTGGAGAGCATTGCAAATCGAAATTAATAAACGTTTAATTCATTCAAACATCCCTTAAATTTTTTTATTTGTTATTATTATTATTAATGGTTCCATCTTACCAATCCTTCAACCATGTTTTTTTCTTTTCCTTCATCAATTTCTTCATCTTTGGAAAAAAGAATTAAAAAAGCAATTGGGACACTAGTAAGGATGTTAAATGTTGTACGTTTTCTGAAATTTGCTTGTCTCTAAGTTTGGAAATAGTAGTTTGGAATCACCGTAGTAAGTTTATCAACTCGAAAAAAAAAAAATATTTTTCCAAATTGTCGCTGCTAAAATACTTATTTCACGAACGTTTACCAGTTTAGTGTTGATGATATTGGATATTTGACGTAGTTTTCGATGGTATCAACGTATTTGTCCAAAACCTTTTACTTTTCGAGTTATCATTGTTTATTTAAGCATTCAATCTTGAAATATCAGATAAAGTGAAATTACTCTGAAAATGTTGAGTTTCGGCCCATAGTTAATTAGGGCTTTTTGTTTCCTTTTGAATGTAGAATCTACTGGCAAAGTTTACTCGAGTAGCCGAACACCCTTTATATAGGCCAACGTCAACATAATAAGAGAGTGACAATCATAGTCTGAACTGTTTCTGGCGAATGCAGTTGAATAGTAGTAAAACTAGCGTTAAAATAAAACCAACACGATAAAGAGGAACGGCAATATTGACCAATCAATGAACCGACAAGGTAGTTTGCTGGACTCCAATGTAGCGAGCAGAACGGCTGTTGTTATGAGCAGTTTGTATCGATTGTTTTCTACTGGACCAACAACTCAGAATTGGTAGAAAATCAAAGCATAACATTCCTGTTTTAAACGCCCTCAATTTCGTATCAATTTCAGTAATATTAATAACAACTGTAATTTGAACTTTCAGAAATTTTTTTCGCAGTTCCAATAACGTTTGATTTGAAAAGCTTTTAAAATATTATATTGATTCAGGTGATGTGTAAGAAATTGGACCCTTTTTTAAAAGAATTAATCAATGAACTGAATGAAACTGGATTCTTCTCTGTAGTAGTTTCTTTGGTGATTGATCAGCCTTCTCCGTTTAAATATGTTTTTCTTTCCAAAAGGTTGATTGGGGATGAGGCCAGGACGACAGAAACAACATTTATTTTCTTGTCGAGCTTTCGGCAGAATATATCGCTTTCTGTAGTCGTGGTTCAAAGTTTGCAACATGCCAAGATGTTTAAAGACTCTTGACTTTTATGCTTATTCTGTTTCAAAAAGTACCGTCAGAACTAAAAACTTGCCTACAAAATCCCAACTGCTAGAAGAATAACTAATTTTAATTTTTAACGCCGTAAATTGGGCGGCAACGAGAAAAAATCGATGTTGATCAGAAAATGGCTTGTCTTGAATTTTTCCACCTTTTATCATTTTCCGTGGGCAAAAAATATAAATGGTAAGGAGGAGGCGTGCACATGCGCCCGGGATTTTTTAAAATCCTATGACACTTCAACATGTTGAAATTTTTTCTGAAACCAAAATAGATTCACAATTTTATATTAACTCTACACTATTTAAAAAAAGCTACGCGTAGCAAACTAAGAAAAATATCGGTAGCGAAGCAAGTAGACTTTGAGAAACTTAACCGACAAATGTCAACTTTTTCACTGTTTGACAGATATATGACCTTGGAAAATTATTACCGATATACATTAAAAGAAATTACAAAGTAAAATGAATTTGATCAAATGTTTGCATGTACATGGACATTCGTGCGCATTACTTTTCTCTTTTTCATGGCGCTGTAAGGCTGCGTTTTTTGCGCTCTGCCAGAAAAAATATTTTTTCGCGTTCATCTCCGAATAGGTTTGTCGTAAATTAAATCTGAGAACTGAATAAATGTGCTGATATGACCTGAAAACGCTATAAGAGTTAAAGATGGTTGTGTGGCTCGAAAATGATAGCCGTGATTTGTTTTTCTTCCTGCTGTCCGCTTCTGAGTGACTTTTGGCAACAGTGTGACCTAATTTAAATGGTAAATGAGTTTTATCGTCTGATATATTTTTCTATGGCTTTCAAGGATATTGATAACGATTTCCTTTGCAAGAAATAAAATACTCGAGTAATTGTGAAACGGAGTGTAAAAAGTTTTATTTTATGTGCATGAAAATGATTGATTTTATATTATAACAGTTGATAAAAGATAACATTTCCGTTTTTGTTCTAGTTCACGAATAACATCAATGTTCAAGTTTAGATCACAGTTCAAACAGTTTTTGTTAATTACACGAAAACCAATAAAGATATTATCAACCGTAAACATTATAAAGCAATAATTGTCCTCCTGGGACCAAGATATTTCTCGTGTGCCATGAAGAGTAAGTAAATGTTGTAGGTGCGACATTCGCCTTTTGTGCTCGTAGGATAATGTCCTTCCAGTTGGCTGTGAGGTCCTTTCTGGCAGTACTTAGAAAATTATTGTCGTTCCGTGGCAATGGCTTGCCCTTTATATCAACCATTTTCTCACCACCGGCCTACTTTTTTTTTCTTTTTTTCTAATATGTACTCGCACCTAGTGTTCACACAATGTGTATTTATGGAATACGTTTTATTCAAGTCCTTGGGATCCGGGAAGTGTCGACATATCTCACTATTTGGGTCGTTTTCAAAAGTCCGTGGAGGGTCACTGGAATAAAAAAAATGTTATTCAACTACTGAGGGTTTTATAAGAAAGGGGGTTTGTAAACATGGGATACAGTTTTCGTCCAAATAACAAAGTTAAAAGATAAGAAAAAGCTTTTGCACAATTGGAATCACATTTTTTAATTATTATCGATTTTAGAGAATTTAATTATATTTGTATAATTTTTTTTACGAGGGTTCGCAACAGCAGAGGTCATATAAACCCTCAGGGTGCCGGTGTTTTTGAAAAAAAGTATAATTAAATAACCTTTTTAATAAATATAGATAGGTAAGTGTAAAAGTAAATTTATTTTCCGTGGGTGTAGTTCACAGTAATTTATATTGTTCAATTGATATCATAAGAAGAGTTCTCGAACACGGTAGCGAGTTTCAGAGTCCCCTGGTCCACTTTTCAAGGGAAATTGTATTTTTTTATTGTAAAAAATATGTCTGAGTGCATGTGTTTATTAGCGTGAATGACGAGGGGTGAGGGTGAAATATAACGTTATCAGAGCGTAAGAGTGTGTGTTCGGGGTCGATGGCGGAATATTTGTAAAAGTGCTCCATCGACTCCAATCTAGATTAGTATAAGTATAGGTCGGTGGGGGAATATCAAGCGCACAGTAAGTAATGGATGTATTTATTTATATATATATATATATATATATATATATGAATGTATTTATTTGTATGCCTATAGTGTTTGAAAGGATAAATGGAATATAGACTTAGTTCGGGGCTGAAATGACCTAGATGTCGGAAGCCCCAGTAAAAGAAGTAAACGTTGTTTTCTATATGTGTAGTTAAAATTTAAAGCTTTTCATATTTACAAAAACAACTCTAATTAATGAAAAGAGATTTTAGATTGATGCATTGAAAACACAAACCGTCTCAATTATACCGTGTACGTTATGTATTCACACTAACTGACTGGGATCTTATGCAGCTGACAAAACATCAGTTTTTCCCCAAACTGGTAATCCGAGGAATGCTAATTTGTTTAGTGCGAGAGCGAGCCGGGTAAGACATTCTATGTCATAACGGGACCGTCGCCGACTTGACGAGGACGTTGCAGATGTATGACAGATTTTAACCAGCAAGGATGATTTGGGAACCGATCAATGGCCAAGTTACGGGCGTCTAGTCGTTTTGCTACCCAGTCACCTCGTAGGCGTAACACCACAATGAGTTGCATTTGAAATTAGGTTTATCCGAGTACGAAGCCCGCCCTTCAAATCAACCACCTGACAAGCAAACTCAGGCTGAATACTCACTCTGCCACACGGCGTTAATAATCGACGTGACAATAGAAGCTGACTCAACGCTTCCCACGTTTTCTAACACTAAAGGCTTAGGTTAGGAAACACTGTCATTTACACACAATTCGACGGAACGGGAGAAATACCCAACCCTGTAAGTGTGGTGATTTCTTAACTGCAATAAATATGGGAGGCCAGTACGGCGCTATCCTATGCTAAACCGGCACGACCGATTCGCCATGAGGGTAATTTTAGTCTATTCATGCGCTTTGCTAAGAACAAATTGTACTTAAGGTAATCGTAATGGTTATTTTTTTTGTACTGTGAATTCGCAAACCCACTGACATAATCAAATAATGAGGGAGGGACTTTGTTCCAATTCAATGAAATTGCACTAACTCTGGGTGAATGCTCATTTCGCGTAAACGCTATTTTTGCCAATGCAAACTGTTCATCACTTTATTGTGTAGGTGCCGGTTCTTGCAACTAGGACAAGAAAAACTACAAGCAAGATCCTACACTAAGGAACCGCTAGGAAAGCTGTGGAGGCTGGTTAAATCCTGAAGCGGGCCAGCGAGTTATAATTAACAGAGGAGCGCAATAGAATTATTTAGGTGGAGGTGCAGTAGTATTGTGGCCGCCTCTCTTGTCCTTATCCTTATCCCCTATCATCACTTTATCCATCCTAGTCATCCAATTTCATTCATTCAAGATACAACTTTTTGTATCGTACGTTTGACCTTAGCAACCAGTAGGGTTGCTTATACATTTGTAGTTGCTTGTTTCTGATCTTTTTCTTCTGGGAGTTAGTTAAATTAACATACCTATGCAATACTGCAGTCAAAATAAAATGTTCGTCGGGTGTAAAGAAAAAATAAATTTTCATGCTTCCCTCCTTAATGTTCCAAAGCGAAAAACGCAAGGCCACGTATGAAGGACTTATCAGTAAATCTAGAGGAACACAACCAAAGCAGAATGTAGATATTGTCCACGTAATTGACAGAGAGCCAGACAAGATCGCTATTCAAAACTATGAACAATAAGTACGGGAGTACCCCAAGGACACATACTAAATCTAATATTATATTTTCAGAAAATGAGTGGCGTAAAAATTGAAACGTTTTCAGAATCAAAAGGCGGACAACAATATAAATAAATTGAAAAACAAAAAAGAATCAGGCTTAATCAGCACGTATAGATTGACCCTCCTAGCACAATCACTGGGCAGATGCGATCAGGATGATGACAATGCATAACAGTGGGCTCACGAACAATCCTTGCACTAACATCGGGCGCATGCGCACTTTCAGTTTATCCTTTTTTGTTATTCTAGGTCCTTTTTGCAATCTGGATGAGGTCTTTTTCAAATATAATTTTTCCCCTTCTCGAACAAAACACTAAAAAAACTCCACTAAAATCTCAATAAACTCGAGCCGCTTAACGGCATTTTGAAACTGAAAATCCAATGTTAACAAAAACTCGGTATTTTTTCTAAAATAAAATTACGATAAATATGAATATGAAGGTATATTTTTAATCGGTGAGCGTCATCATTCCACGTATCTCTGGTGAACTATTTTCTGAAAAAAATTAACACCTCCCTGTCAATTCTAAGTTTCGAAAGTTCACACTTAGATTCGATATGTGCATTTTACTCTTATTGATTTTTGGTGTAATTTCTAGTAGAGGGCTCGTTGTCTTGCAGTGACTATCCAAATGCAATTCATGAAATTAAATTGTCCCCAAAAGAGAATGGACTGAGAATATTCTAAAGCAATTCCGATGTTGATGATGAGGTTAAAATCCCTCTTGCCCAAATAAAATTTTTAACAATCCAATTAAGTCATGATTTGTGGAGGGATTGTCGGTCGGTAAAAACTTGGAATTTTAACTTTTTAGGCTTCTGTTCCGCAGTTTCCCGCAATAATGATGAAATATATTACAATTAATCTGAAAAACTACAACGGAAAATTTAAAAAAAATTGACAATAGCCTTTTCTTTCGCCTTCGATTGGATTTTACTGTTAGTTTTAATTTTTTAAATATTTTTAGGATTTGTAATCGATCAAAAGTTTGATTGGGCTCAATAATTGCTCTGAATATTGTTTGCTTTACATCGACACAAATAAAAATCGGATGCAGGTGAAAATTTCTCGTTCCAAAAATGTGTTTAATATACCAAAGCTGATGGATATTTAGATTATAAAATTGATAGGAAATGGTAACATATTAATAATAGACTAATTCAAATTTCTTCAAACTAATAAGCACACGGAAAAACTGAGAAAAAAGTTCCTTCTTTATTTCAACGGAATAAATTTCGGATGGTTATTAAAGAGAGATACGTTGGAATGGGAAATTCTAATAAATGTGTTTAATTACAACTTCACCTCCAGCCATACATTTTTCACATCTTCTCTCCTTTTTCTCTCATTTAATAAATGTCCCGTACCCATTTATGCTCCCTACCTCGTAATGAAACGATAGCGATTTCAATCGTTCATATGTTTGTACAATATTACTTTTCAAAACGCCGATAGTACTTCACGAGTATCTCGAATAATTGTAAACATTTCGTTTAATAATTAAAAACCGTAGTGGGTATATTACGGAATGTTGTGGGTCAGGATGAATTTATTTTATTAGTTATTCAATAGAACCGTTTCAGATAGCTCGATATTTATACTTTTATTCCAAATTGTTGTTGTTTAAAAAAATAAAATTAGAACCAAAAATGTAAGAAAAAAAAGAAAAACAACCGAATGTAATGACGTTATTGCTTGTAACAAATGCTAAGTCATCAGCCAAATTGTGCTTATCTTTAACAAGATCTGTGAAGGATATATAATTAAAAGCCTTCAGCCCTTTTGGCTTGACAAAAAGTTCATAATTTCCACCTTGGCGATAGAAGTTTACTCGTGTGAATTCGACGAAATTCGCAATGAAGGGGGCCATTTATACAAAAAGTGATGTAGGCCTTCTCAAAAGGGAAGCATTTTTCAACTGACATTTGAATCCAAGGCCAGTAGTTGGAGGAGAGCAATTCCACCTCTTCGGTTAATTAACAACTGCAATACAAGAAAACTTAGATCCTTGCTGTTTATATTTGCCGTCTATGCCCCATGTATCAAAACTTGGCGCAGAAAGCGGTTCTTCAAGCTCTAACTTCTCACCTACAGGCAATTCTGAGAAAATCCCACTTTCCAAGGAAACTTATCACATTTATGGTTTTAAATTTGGAAAAAGACTTTGAAATTGAGAATTCGAACTGCAAGACACGCGATCCCATCGATTCTGTACGTCCAGCGGATTTACAAAGTACGATTGTTAATGCGAGAAAAAATCTTTGGAGATTCCGTATATACGAAAGAAGCACGTTGTGCAAATGTAAAAAAGACAGCGGTCCCTGGTCTGCGGACGCTTGATATAAAAGGGATAAGGTTATATCAACTTATGCATAGGCCAAACCAGGCCAACAAATAGTGTTGAGACCGCCTAGCTACACGTTGGTAAAAACTTATCACGGTAGAACACATCATAACAGACT
Source organism: Cimex hemipterus (assembly GCA_039619505.1). NCBI lineage: Eukaryota > Metazoa > Arthropoda > Insecta > Hemiptera > Cimicidae > Cimex > Cimex hemipterus. The sequence continues at coordinate 35,936,445 of CM077100.1, read as the reverse complement.
GCACATAATAAAATCTGCAAAGAAAAACATCCTAACCAATGAACGGCCTGGATGCATGGAAGCAGGCATAGATCGCTGAGCGAATATCTCAGGGCTATAAATATTTTTTTGGAAAGTAATAGATCTTTGTATCTTAATATATGTAATATATTCATTTTATTGAACGAGTGAATTTATTTAATTGAATGGAGGGTTTATACCTAATTACCCTGAAGATATCAAGTATTCTGGTGGTCGTGTGAATAAAATGTGGTGGTAAATGCAATTATTACCGTGAATGGGTGGGCGTATCTTCACTCGTCTTCAAGAATATCAATTACTCTGTGGCAGAGTTAATGCTAACCAGATTATTATGTTTAATTTTAATGACTGATTTGTTATTTGTGTATTTTATCCACAATTGATGAGGCCCTGAGAGGTCAGCAGTTTAAACCAAAGAGAAAGCCGGTTGCCGTTATATCACATAACGTCAATAGCCTGCTTGGCTAGAGAAATTAAAAGGAATAAAACGCTTGAAAGACGAGAAAAGAATTGAATACTGGCTATGCCCAAGTAGTTCGTAAAAAAAAGTGATTTGCCAGTTATATGCCATTATAAATACATATTTTGCTATATTGTTTAAGATTAAATTAAAATTCATCATTGAATTTCATCAATTCTGTCAAAACCATACCCTTTTTATTTTCGGCTCATGGTAAATTTGTAATATAATGGAAACAAGCGTAGATTTTTTTGAGACCTTCAAGCGAGGCAATTAAGCTTCATTAATAATTTTAATGTTCACCCTCCATCGATTCGCCGGTCGCCGGTAGAAAAATAATTGGCTCAGTCATATGAGGAATGAAATTTGGATTATACGAAGAGGATTATTGTAATGGCGGTAAATTTCTGGGGATTGTTCTTTGTAGTTTTTTTTTGTTAGCAACGCGAGCACAACGGGTTGAGCTTTGAATTGTGGAAGTGGGCTGTCGGCCTCAAGGGGACTTTTCATCCGGGCCTCCCGACAGGAATATAATAGCCCTTTAGTCGAGTCTTGTTCTATGTCGGCGTTCTTTCACAACTCGGCAATTATGACCATTCACGGCTCTGCCCTTTCTTCCATTACTCCGATTTACATCCTGATTTTTTCCTTTTGTTTTTACGTATTAACTTTGTACGACGAAGATCAATGAAGATCACGGATGTGGTCAGAAGCTATTTTGCTAGAAAGATTGAATCCACTATGTTTCAAAATAAGGTCCAGGAAAAATTAGATAATAAGTCTGCGAAAAATTATAAAGCTAAATTTGGTATCAAAAGAAAATATGCTAGGGTTCTTTAATGATGGTGCTGATGTTCTTCTTCGTAACGTTAACTTGCTCTTTGCAAGCTGAAGTCTCTTAAAACAGGGGTAATGCATGTATTTTACCCAATACAAGTATGAATACCACCCTCGACATTCCTCCCTTACTTATATCCGTTAAATAAAAGGAAAATAAATCTATAACGGTAGCTGATACGTTGATATTGAATTACAACATGCAATACTCCATTCACAGGAATGAATGAATAAAAGCATGAAAGGTGCATAGATTTACATAATCTGCACAGGAGACTACAAAGGCACTAAATGCGTATGCTTTCAGCTACAAACTTGTTTGAGTGGGGTTTAATTTCCGAATGGCTTTTGGAAAAAACAAGATTCCATTAAAGTGAGTTCTTAGCATTAAGATATAGAAAGAAATGAACAGGCTGACCAACTGGCCAGAAACCGGGCGGCACTCTCACCCATTGGACCTGAACCTCAACGTGCTGCACCTGGGTGTATACTTAAGTTGGAACTGAAAAAATATAGGCAGGATTTTTATAAATATGTAAAAAAATGATGGGCATTGATTTATTAACGTCCTCCTCCCATAATAAAAGGGCATAAAAAGAAACTTGCTGGCAATGTCAGAGGAACCAGAGACATCTACACAAAGCCTTTGAAAATTTGAAGCATGAGGTTACCGTACAATCTCTTCGATAAGGCAGTTCTCAAACCATATAAAGTTCACGAAAAGGCCAAGGAACCAAAGTATGGTTACAAATTATAGGGGTTTCACAATAGATCTATATAGGTCGCAGTGGAGGAAAGAATTTTTGAAATCTTTATTGAACTCCTCCCCCCGAACCTACAAAAATGCTAGAGCATAACAATATTTCGAATCAGAAATATTTTTATCGAGGAGTGTTCAAATAATGTTCGTAAAATTCATTTTGACAAGTAAATTCTCTTAGAAAATACTCTATTTATCCGATGTTTTGTGAATTTCAAATTTTATATGTGAGATTGGCGGTCTATTATTTCGGAACAATTTTCTACTTTTTCCGATTTGGTAATAGGTCGAGTACGGCGCTCGATAGCGTCCCGTATGGCCCCATTGACCGACTCAACTTGGATCTTGTTACCTTGTACGATCCCTATTGATCTCCCCTTTCGTCCAATTCACTTGCGGTTTCCGCATTTCCCCCTTTTCGAAATTATTAAGATCTTACAGACCGAAAAAAGAAGAAGAGGTGGAGGTAAATCCTATATATAATCCAAGTATAAAATAACCTGAAAGTCAATGTTGACAAAACGACAAACAAATATCATAATAAAAGCACTGAATTATATTGGAATAGATAATATCAAAATCTAGTTTCCCGAACCGACTAATTGTTATTCCAAGCATCCTTATCGATATGAGCCCGTTATAATAAGCTTCCCAGTTTAACACTACAAACTCCCTAAGATAACATGAGGTTATACTGTTGTATTTAAACGTTCCGGAATCTATGTTGTCCCCTGGAACGGATTTATTTGTTATTTTCGTTTACTAATTCCATTGTTTCTCTGAATATGTTATTTTAACCTTCAGTAATTGCTGAACAATTTAAATTATTTATTAAATTAAATTTCAGGTTTTGCTTAATCGACAGGCATTTCGGATTTTGCCGTTTTTTGCTTGAATTTTTTGCCTTTTGCCTTGCTGAATAGCCCATGAATATCTAAGATATAAGTATAATAACAGAGTACATTGAAAGAACATGTTCATGGAAAAGAAGGCATTTTTGTTATCTTATGTTATAAAATAGATCATGGAACCTCCTCTCAAAAAACTCCTTTTTGTATTTTCAAATATTATCGGCCAGACGTAAAAACACTGTACCATGGGTTTGTTTTCGGACTGTCATTTGCCAAAAATGGATATAATTAAAACCTCACTGATATATAAGCACAACACAACACTAAACAAAAACTCACAAATGCATAAATTAACAACCCGCATAATTTACAACGTTTAAGTCTTTCTTTATGAGACCATTTCGACTACGAGGTTATATTATGAACCCTCGTGGTGCCGGTGTTTTTGAAATAAAAGTATTTCCAAGTATGCCGGGTTCGAATGCAGGGCTACGAGATTCAAATCCGGGACCTTTACCTTGCAGTGAAACCGTTTCGGCAAAAAATTTGGAATCGTGCATATTTTTTAGGCTGTGAATTAGTAAAATTCACTGACATATCATGAGTTCAGACGAATTTGTTGAATTTCGTATTTACGATTAACAGGGTTGAATTATAACGATTTCTACACGAGCACGCGTAAAACTCGCTGGGCATAACTAGATTTATTCTACAAATTTTGTAAAAAAATACATCATAAAAAAACTTATGATAAATCAGATGAGACTACTTCCTATTGTCTCGACTAGTGGTATACCTCTTACGCCATTGTTCTTTTTCCGTTTCAATATAGGGAAAAAATCTATTCTGGGGTTTGGAGAGTAAAAGTAAGTCATTAACGACAACGGAATGTGTTCAACCACGCGCGAGGAATATCGAATACTATGGGGGGGGGGTGAATGTGACCAGAGTTTTATGTTTATACCGATTGTTGTGTTTATGTGAGTTTATTGGAAGGTATGTAATTTATTAGCGTGAATGAATGGCTTGTTTAACCCGCCTCGATTAATATCGAGTACTCTAGGGTGAGTGTGTCTGTGAGTAAAAGCCAGTTATTAGCGAAAATAGAGTGGGTTTCAACCCGCCCCGAGGATTATTGAATACCCTGAGAGAGTGAATGTGACCAGGCTTCTTTGTTTGTGGTGAAGTATATATTTTGGGTTTGAGTCTGTTTTCTGTAGTTGAAAACGTGAGGTTCAAACGAGAGGCTAACATTTTAGTATATCAACGTAGGCACATATAAAACAGACGGTCAGAAAACAGATCGCGACGATCTAATGGTTGCAGTTTAAAACAAAATACGCATGAAAGACCACAAAAGGTAAAAAAACACGCAAAGGGCCGGCGAAGACCTCAGCCGTTTGTCGGCCCATTATACATTTACCCATACATACATATACGTGAAAATTAAACCAAAATAAAGATACTGTTATGAGTTTTCTCTACATAACCCAGTTTGGTATTCTTAAAGGACATAGATTTTCCGTTCGGGGAGATATTGGAAACTTGCCAAAGAAGGGGGAGGAAGTAATCAGCCTTTTCACACTTAGGAAAATACTATCGGGATAGGAGTGGGATAAATAACATATCCACGACCCATTAAAGTTATTGTACATCTATTTCTTTAGCAGAGGTACCAGAAAAGAGATTAGATAAAGAATTATCTCCGGGGGAGGAAAATTATTGGCTTGACATTCGTTCCGACGGCCGCCCTCCCCTTTATTTTCCCCCTATGTCTCACTATCCCCAATACAACCATATCATGACCTCTGAGACCGTTTGGTAAAATTATTCGTTTATTTAACAAATTTTCTTTCTTTTCGATACTTTTCTGCTACATTAATGGATGTCTCAAGCACGTAGACAATAGGGGGGAAATCCGTACTTCTCTGCACTGCTAACAATCGTGTATATCTTGTATTTATATGCTATTATGATGCTTTACACAAATTTGGTCGATAGTTGAAGTGCCTTAAGAATACGATGAAATTCGGTAGCGTCCCGTTGGAGCCAATATCGATAAACTTTCCTTTAACATGGTCTTTTCACCACTTACCAATTTTTAAGGTTACGACAAAACAAACAAAGATAAAACGATTTAAATCAGTTTAATTTTTCGGACAGTATTGTCACAATGATGTACATACAAAAACCTCATTTATTTCAAACTATATATATTTTTATTGCTATGTTAATTATGTAAAATACTTAATTTAAAGTAAACCAAATAAAATTAATTAGATCAGAAATTCATAGCTTTTAATAATAAAAAAATTATGATGGTTTAAAAGACAATTTACATAAACAATTGAAAATCAAGAAAATTTTAAGGAAAGATTAAAATTTAACCAACAATTTATTTTGCATTCAATAATCATATTACCCCCTCTGTCCGCACCGAGGGCCTTGTTTCCCAGGCATCGAGTAAAGAAACAATCGGGTTTGGTTATGTGAAACAGAATCCCATTTTTCAACAATAGAGGTTTGAAAATGGTCATCGGTTGTTGAAGGCGGCGAACGACGTCTTACCTGTCTTTTACCAGGTCCTCATAAGTGTTCTTAAATATACTCGGTCGTCCTTAAAAGGACAATGAGGATCTTTAACGTCCGCACCTAGTCTTCGGGCCTTATCGGACGTTTTGATTTTCTTGATTGACGCACTTCAGCATACGACAAATGTTTGTTCCTGCCACAACAATGGTGCAGAGGAAGCACAGTCTCGAGGGGCCAAAACAACCTCGCTGCCCGCTTGCCCGTTCCGAGTGGTCGGGTCCGCATTAAGCATCGAACGGTATGACGCACGCAAAGGGCTACCGAAATAGATCAGCCTGGTTTCCCGCGCACTCCCTAGATATAGAAGGCCCCTCCATCTCTCAGATTATTGAAGCTCCCCCAACGTGGAAACTTCCGGATCAGCTCCGGCCGTGGTTTCATTTAAAGTGGAATTGCTAACCACCCCCTAGAAGAGACTACCTACGGTAAAAGCCGCTAATCGAGCACATTACGTTCACCTGCGTGCACAGCGCACTCGAATAGGCTCAACCGATTCACTACCCATGTCCATCCGCCACTCCCATGCATTCCGGGAACTCCGTCAGCGTAGTTTGAGCGTCCTCAGATCTATACGCTTCCATTGTCCGATCCTTCGTATCCCGTGAGGTCGGGTGAATAATGATGGTCATACGCAAGTTTCGTGCGAAGATCACAGATAAAGGACAGCTTCTTCTCTAGGTACCCACCAGGGATCTTACCATGGTATGCCTCTGATAAAGCACCAGCCGCCCCATGCCGATCCGAGGCATACACGAGTAGTGTAGCTAAAAGCTATGTACTTTAGAGAGGTTGACATGCCCTCAAGGGTACTCCATCATTTTGCGCCTGGACACCCCCATTGTAATCAAGGTTTGGGACAGGTCGCAGGGACAAAATAGGGAATCTGGGTTGAAGAAGGAACGGGGATGGGGACTCCCTTTCTTGGGCCCCGAGCCTTGTCCACACTGTACCACCCGTCATCATTGTAGTTCCACATTAAGTTGGCTATAACTCCTTGGGTGGAAGAGATGACCGTTCAAGAGCCGAACGAATCGGCTCTGCCCATAACAATAATCTCGAGTGGGTAAATCCGAGACTGCATAGCCTTACGGCCCACAGGACGGATTGAGATATTGGCTCTTGGGTATCCATTCTCCGCAAAGGGGCTCTTCGGTGAGCGACCGGAATCTTCAGGGCTTCACAGACTATCTTATTGCACTTCAGGTTCCATTCTGCATGATAATCAGTTTGGTACGAGTGACGTTGATTCCATCCAATACCTAAATTGATTGCGTATGAAAAGGCTGTGACGCAAGGCATATGAAGCACAGCGTTTACCACGTTCACACACGCTCCACGTCATCTGATTGCAACGAACCGGTACTCATCTACGAAGATAGCACTTCCCCCATCGTTCACGTTCAAGAAATGTTTTGTGAATAGTCGTTTTTCTATTCGACACCTCTCCAGTAGTAAAGAACATGAATCGGGACGCCTGGAGACTAGGCTATACCCAGGAACATTCGGATGACCGTTTTGAAACAAGCGACACCGTTTGGAGTTGACGACATATCAAGGAAGCCATTAAATGACGGTTCCGTGGTGCGGCAAGGGCAAAAAATTAAAAAAACGATCGTCTCTTGCCGTCGTACCACGTGTTCATCGGCTACCTTCTTTTCCACGATGTGTAACAGTTATAAACACCGTCGTAATGGTAGAGCGCGGCACACTCAGTTCTTGGGCTATGTAGTGGTAGTTGGCTAAAGCATATGCTCGATTTTCTCGACTTAAAACCATACTTTTAAGAAAACCATTTTACTCAAATTTATTGTTTCACTAAAGAAAATAATTTTAAAATCCAATTAACCCACTGGACATTTTAGCTCTGGATTTTCATTATTATTAATCAAAAGAGTGTACAACGATTAGTATCAGTATATAAAGATAAGCAACAGAAGAAGGCGGTGGTCGCGACGCTCGTAAGGTAAATGTCCTGGGCCCGAATCCATCGGCTACGCATTCCAACCCGACTTGGGTCAGTACATGAATTATCGTAAAATATATATATTCGTAATTATTATGGAAAATAATCAACTAAATACGAGTTTCTAGTTCGTTTTTGTCTTTAAGTGAATATAACTGATCATAGTAAACAAAACAATTGTGAAACCCACGATTTGTTGTGTGTTTGTTAATTGATTCGGTTTTGTTTTCAAAACAAATATACTAACATCACTGAAATGGGAATGCCAATTAGAAACAAAATCGTTTCATCTATTAATTGTGTTTGAGTTTTTCCCCAAAGTCAACATAAATCACTTAAGGACACTTAAGAATCTGCTTGATATGAGCGACTGTTAAACTTATTATTTATCAGTTTTTGAATAGTAAATTTATGTAAATGGAGGCAAGATTTAGTGTATGGAGACCGGTGAGGGCTATGAGAGAGAAAGCCATGATAAAAGAGTTAGCACACAATGGAAAACAATAGACCCCTCCCCATCATGAGGAAAATATAAATATTCTCGGCCATAGCGAATGAAACGTGCTCGCACCGACATTCAAATATGTGTATTACATTATTAAGGGTTTGGGGAAATGTGAAAAACAAAGAAAAAATGAAATGAATGGAGTGTGTTGTAAGCTGAAGGCTCATGTTGAATTTCTGTTGTAATGAAGCAGATAAGTATTGAAAAAAACGTTTTAAAATATTTATTTTATTATTACAGAGTCAATACCCGGTCGAGACGCTCAAATAGCTGCAGGTTGAAAAATACGCGTGATTGCTCAGAAAAAGAATTAAAACCAGGCAGAAGCCAACGAAGAACTCAGCTGTTTGCCGGCCTCTAATCATCCCACATTATATATTTTGCAGTTCTTCCAGGCTATCTATGCAATTGAAAGATGTACCCACTTCAATTTGGAAAAATAGTACAGAAACAAGTACATAGCTGTCATGTCAGATTGTCCAGCAGCCATCAAAGCACTCAAATAATGTTGTATTTCCTCAAAGATAGTGCTGAATTGCAAAACTAAACTTAATAGGCTAGATATATACAATAAAGTCACCATCTGCTGGTTCCCAGGACATGTGATGAGTAGAAGGCAACGAGAGCGCGGACGCGCTAGCAAGGAAATGGGCGGCAAAACCATTGATATGTCTTAGCTCTTCTGGGTCCTATAGATTATCAATGAATATCTCATACAAAAAGACAAAATGCAAGTGAGGAAACATTGGAATTCACTCATTGAACTTAAACAATGCAAGATCTTTCTCATAAATATTGGAAGGAATTAACAACAGAATGCAGTAAAGGAAGCAGGAAAGAACTCCGAATCCAAACAGACTTCTTAATTCTTATCCTTAATAATAAAGATTATGTTTTGTGGATTATGAATAATTCTTATTATCTTATTTTTAATGTTAGTTCTTAATAAACTTCAGACGGAATAGCTAACTGAAAAGAATTGGTATAACTCAATATGGCTTGTCAAAATTATGCAGAGATACAGGGGAATTACCAGCACACCTACTAACAAACTGTGGCACCACATTTGCCCGCAGGAGTAAAAAAGGTGGAAGTTGTAAAACATAACCGTAGAAGAATTCAACCACTGAAACCATCCCTACTAATGATTTTCTTGTTTAACAAGGAGTCACTCAATATTCTTACAATAGAGCAATTCAATCCATACCTCGGATTTTACATCGTGTACAATGAAGTTTTAATGTAAACTATCATCGAAATTCACTACTACTGTCTGTTTCTTCCTAGTACGAGCCTTGAAATGAAGTGGGGATATACTTGCAGGCAATAAAAATCGAAGAAATGCAGGCTACATTCATAAATAAGTTCATGTATAGCCTTTACATTTAATTATATTGTCCTTTTGATCCTGATCACCTTCCTAATATGTTTCTTCGTCGCATCAATCATAGAACCCAAAACTGCCTCCATCACATAACCTTTATTTCTCATCTTGATATAATTATACATCATGAAGGGGGGATTAGGCAGAAACAATTCTACCCCTTTTTATCCCTCAGCAAAATCTTGTCATTCCACGATTCGTCAATGCTTCAGGATTGTTGCCTCTATTTTCTTAGATTGAGAGAAAAATGGGGCTCAGATGTGTTCTTAGACATGACTCAAGCTTTGAATGGGGTCAGCCACCCTTCACTTCAAACTAAATCAGTTCCTACCCCATTCTTAATACGTAATCCTAAAATCCTATTGGACAGATCGTTGTTTCAAAGTCAGGTGTCGCAATGAGTTATCACATATTAGATAAAGTTCATATCATAACGTTAAGGAACTTGGGTTGATTACTCTATTACTTTGTATGTTTGTGTAAAAACCTTCGACTTAGATAAAACAATTCCTAATTACCGATTCGGCTTTTGTCCATAGCAATTCCACGATTACACCATGTTTCTGAGTTTTTGACTACATATCCTCTGGTTTAGACCAGATAGTACTGTTCAGGTACGTTATACGACATGACTCAACCTTTTCACTGGACCTGGCACACGGGCGTTTACTTCAAGTAAAACCAATTCTTATTGCCTAATCCTCAAATCCTAACAGACTGATATTTCAAAATAAGGTGTGGCAAGAAGTTTTCAGAAATAAGACCGATATTAGCTGGAGAATTTTTAATCCCCTCAATCACAAACCTCTCAGGCCCCAGCTGTATATCTCTACAGATTTGTCTTCTCCCTGTAATGTCAAAAATCCTCGAATGATTTCTAATAATACTAATGATCATCCTAAATTTGCTTTGCATTTCCGTCCTTGTCATTCCACGACTCAACAAAGCGTCAGGGATGATGGCCTTGCCATGGTGTATACGTTAAAAGCAGGAAACTACCGCCATTAAAGTAAATACTTAGGAAGTTAGGACTATCCCTAGGCGGTAGTGACATCGAATCCCATCACATCATGATACCATCTTGGACTGAACAAACACTATCCTACAACATTACTTTAATCTATTTGAACATACGGAGCAGAGCTATGGGTACGCAATGAAAATTTAGTATTCACCTAATGGAAGGCATTCTTGTCAAAGGTCAAAATTCTTCAAGGTACTTTGTACGTTACTAACTTTATTATCAAGACTGTTCGTAGCACTCCCTTCTTCAATGATTCGTTATCGCTCCTTTCAGTATGACTTCATAAACCATTCCTACTTATATCATCACCACTACCTCCTTACAAAACAACCACCAAGTCTCCTCGAACTACGATGATCACCTCGCTGGCTTCTCATAAAATGTATCCCTCGAGTGCAATGTTGGGAGTATTATTAGTGTCCTGCCGGGTTTATATTGCTTAAAGTACAATTTGTTATGTGTTCATGTATTGTATAAAAATAAATATTGTATACAACTGGTAAATTAACGAATGTTTGAGAACAATACACAGAATTAATAAAGGTTTTTAGTTAAGATATAAAAGTCAATGGCACGAGCGGGATTCGAACCCACGACCGCTCTACCACCTGAGCTATCTTTAACTCGATCCACTCGGACATCAACTCCTCATCCTCACCTTACGAATTTTCCCTCCTTTTGCAATATTTGATGCCATTAACTTTTTTTCATCTCAACTAAAAACCGTAATTAATTGTGATATTATATTAATTGGGCACAGAATAGTGACCGGAATTAGAAAAAATACGTTTTACATGTTATAAATTTTTTTTAAATTACGTAAAACAATAATTAAAAGAACCTTGACACTTGAGTTTTCTTGAATTGTGAGAAAAAATATTTCAGGGATGAACTTGAGCATTACCAATGATAACAGGAGTTTCCAAAGAAGGCTTTGGGTGGGTCGGTGGGATTTTCATTATTAATGAGCCGTGCATGTAGAAGGAGCTATTACATCAAGTTTACACAGGCACATTCGAGATATAATTTACAACGGATAGCATCACTCTAAATAAAAGTGATTGATTGATTCGTTCGGGAAACGAACCGAGCGTTTGGTTGACCGGGTCGTGAGAAAACGTTGACACGTTCGGTCAGACGTGCAGCGATCCGGTCTTTTGTTCATGGTGACAGTTTAATTGCGGTGAAAAATTATTCGAAAATAATTCCATACTGGGCTATTATAGAATACATTTTTACGGAAATATATCTCAGTTTTTGAGGTGGAACATGAAATGATGAAGCTAGCCAGTACTTGATTTTTAATGTCATAACTTTTTATTTAAATAGCACATTTTATTTATATGTAACAAATTTCTTCCTAGCTTTTAAACTCAAAATAGTCTAACCACAAATGTATATCAAATTTGTTCGAATTCGGCCAGAATCTCAGTCTTGTTGTAAGAAAAATAAAGTTTTATTTGGTAATAAAAACACTTACTTATGGTGAGGAATAGGTCATATCTAGTGCGGTGGTTTTACTACCGTTTTACCAATCTAATTACCAATTATGGTTACACCGTATAATTCCATTATGCCCAAATAGGTCAAAGTGTTGTTATCTATAGTCTTTTTTTAATCCTTTCTTAAAACATTGGTTCCTACTCACAGTAAGTTGTTTTGACCGATCCGGGGTCGAGCTGTTAGCTCATCATCAGGTTGAAGGAGTTCTACAAGCACGTCTCTCAACATGAATTGAACATATTGTAGTATTAATGCGTTTATCTCCATGTTCAATTTTACGTTTTTTTTAATTTCTAATTTCACAAACCAATCTAGTTCTCTCCCTTTGTTGAAACTATGTAACACGGTTGTATTTAAATTTGAATTGAAATTATGTTTTGTTTCTTTTAGATGGTCCTTAAATTCCAAAAATTTGTTCGATTTAAAAACGTGTTATTTAACTCTCGTTTTTATTCCCCTGTGGTTTGTCCTATATATTTAATGTCGCAATCGTTGCAATTAAGTTGGTAAACCCCGTTTTTTGCCAAGTTGTCTACCTTGTCTTTTATCCTTTTTTCTGCCTTCTTTTTATTCTTTACTCTGATTTCGGTTCTAGAAGTCTTTGTGGCTGTCCAAATTGATTTGTTGCCGCTTAAGTCTAGTCATACATATTTCACATGTTTAGATGTCGGGAGTTCATTGCTTTTGACGTATACGCGTGGGCAAGGTTGTTCATTTGTCCTCTTTTTTTTATTGTCTTCTTTTTGCACCATTCTTCCATTAGCTCAATACGCTCCTTGTTATTGGAGGGATTAGAGTTAGAAATTGCGGTGGTGTAGGTCGTAGGTGGTGTTAAGATGTAAAGGTACAAAAGGAACGTTTCCAACTTAGTCATCACTAGCAAAATACTGATAGGTCTAGGGATTTGTAACTGGGTAGTTTTTGGGGTTTGCAGTATGAAAATGTACACAGTACCAAAAAATGCTACCTTCTTGGACGCCAGTTTAAATCGGTCTTATCTTTGACGTACCTGACTTAGAAGCAACGATCTGAGTTGTAAACAAAGCCATATAGAACACTCAGCTTAAACAGACATGGACTAAATATCTCTGCGGAAAAACGCTCTGCTATCATGTTAACTAAACGTTAACGTAATACACGTAGAGATTAGGAAGCATGGCTCCGTAATGATGCGTTGAACTACTGTAGGTGTGCGTTGATCGAACCCTCCTTTGGACCCAACAGATCGAACATATAGTAGCTAACTGCGAACCGCAAAAAGTCACTACTAGTTCACAAATCTTTTCAAGTCTAACGATGAGATTATGGAAGTTTTTTTTCATGATGCGGCCGAGACACACGCCCTTAAAGTAAACAGAATTCAGAACAAATCCTTCCGATCGAATCTACAAAGTTTGACGTCAAAACACTATCCAGTATGATCTAAAGATCCCGGTTTGTAACAAGAAGGTACAAACTTGTAGAAAAATTCCTGGCAGACAGATCAATGACAAACAACTGTCTCATGTCCCAGATGTCAACACTCACCGAAAATCTACTGGAGAACTTCTGGTCAACCAAATAACACCATTTCTAATATCGCTGTTCGGTGAGCTCGCACTGGAAATTAATTCGAACCCCGAGAAATCCTTTGGATTACCAATGTTGGGAACTTAAAAACCGTGATGAAATTCACAATAATAGTTGACTTCTTCTACCATGAGATGACCCTCTTCAAGGGTACTGCCAGAAGTTTAACGCAATGGTGAATTCAACTTTTCACGGCTGGTTCTAAACATGAAACTGGGGTAAGAGCGGTATTTACTAAGATAAGCTAAAACACCTCGCCAATTCCAACTCAATAAGTAAGGTGCCATACAGCAGGGCTAAACATCCAACTGCCAGTGGGATAAGGGCGGACGACGGGGGCAAACAAATTTACAATCTTTCATACTATTCTCAGCTACTCTATGGGCTATGCTGAATTTCGAATCAAGAGTCATCAATCAGTTCATAGTCATAACAAGTGCGAATCCACAAATCATACAATCCCATGGAATGGAGTGTATAAAACTGCCAAGCTGCCAGGATGTAAGCATAAATAGCCACCACATTAACGACACTTAAACAAAGATGGGTCTTACACGACGGATTTTAAGTACACTATCCCTATCACCAGGGACAAGTGCATTCCAAAAGTTACCGAGGAACAAACGGAATATGGTTACAACGAGAAAGGCACCCCAAACAGTACTGCCCCAACGCAACATAGGAGGAGAAAATGACAACCACACTATGGTACTGTTGGATAGTTAAATGGTGTTTGCGAAAACCGTATTGATAGTCGGAGAATTAAATATTAAACGTGTTTTTGCAAGTTCGAAGAGAAAGAATGCTGTATTTTGTGTATTCATTCTTCTTTAGTGTCATTATATTTGTATTGTCGTCTAGCATTGTGTTGTTCGTGTCCAAACCTATTTTGATGCCCGAAGTCGCAACGGAGGGTACCACAAATAAGCGCAAACCGCAAGCCGGCTTTATATTCGATTAAGCTATGTAAATACAAAGAAGAAAATGTTTACGCACGTTAAAAAAGAAATTGTTATAGCAGTACATCAAATGGTATAGAAAAAATGGACCGTCACGGATCCCACTGACTAATCTGTTGTCTGTCCTCTATCAATCTGAAAAGGTATCAATATTTCAGCATTTTGCGTAAGCATAAATCGCCTGGTCCCGTAAGCTAAGCTCCGTATTAAAATAGAGTTATTTGAAGATTTTCCCTCAGCTTGTTTATTTTGCCCGGAAATTAAACACCGAGCCACAGCTGTGCCCTAATGGAAGAAAAGAGAAATTGTATTAACGAAACTGAGAATGTTGAAGTATTACCCGAGGAGATATTTCGCTGCTTCTTTCCTATTCATTACTCATTCAGTTCATTATTAGCGGTTGTGTAACATTTATTCTTGCAACTCTTTACCTTCATTTTCTACAAAGGCAGATCTAAATTAAAAAAAAGGTGGGGTATGTAAATGGCTCAAGCATGATGTTTGATCGTAACGTATGTCAGGATATATTATAATTTTATAACCAGTTTATTAGAGGGTACAAATAATGTGTTTTCCATTATTCACTGACCTTCAATTCACATTAACACATTAACGTGGGCAAAAAAGACTTAAAAGCATCCCGTTTAACAAAATAAAGTAAACGAGCTTTTGACGTTGATTCTCCCATTAATCCCCGTCAAGGGTGGGCTCAATGAATTGTGAGTAAAAGATTTAGTAGACTCCCTTTAAGTATCAATAATTGAAGATGTTTAAAGATCACAATTTCTTCGTTATCTTTTTTCGCAGAGGCCCACTCAGGTCTTTAGTGGGTCTTTAAGGTTAAGCCTCAGCCGACTTATTACGCCTTTTAACTGCCAAGGTACAATTTCGTCGTAAACCCAGGGCCGATAATTATTTACGCTTCCACCATCAACTTGTTAAAGAGGATTATTTACTTGCGGGACTAAAACGGTGGCCATAAAAATATCTTTGTCCTCAGAGGTTTAGAAACAAATAAAATCATTGACTTTATCACCTAAGAACCACTCGGCACTATTCATTAAAAAATTCATCAAAATATTATTACGACCCAAAACATAACCTCCTTTCACAGCAGAAAAATTATAAAAGCAAGAAACGTTTTCAACCAATTTCAAATGTAAAATGCGTTTATATTTTAATAAAGAAAATTGCTGTAATTTTCCCCACAAGATGATGTAGGAAATGCGGAAGAATAGAGTAAAGAGTTGGGGACGAAATAAACCAAGAAAAAACAAATTGACACAGTTTTATAAATTGAAATTTTTCTAATTTTAACTTCAAATTAAACTTTTAAACGTCAATTTCTTGTTTTTAATTTCAAACGAATCAATGTAACGTAAAATTCCTGTATATTTGCGAATTTTTTGTTAATATCAAAATAATTAGGCTAAAGAAGACAGTATAAAATATATATATATATATATAATAAAAATATATACAATCTATGGAATTAAAATTTACGTAACGAATATATAAACCAATGAATTTCCAGATTTGTTTAAATGCAAAATATTTTTTTATGGACCAATTATTTTGAATTAAAAACCTGTAATCCATAGACGAATCATTTTTCTTTATATAACTTTTAATTAATTTTCACGCGATATTTTAGATAAGAACCCATTTTATATTTTTAAAAATCTGCTAATTTTGTATTTAATTTTATAAACTTTTTAATTTTGATTGTGATTGATTTTCAAGCGGTCTGATAAGAGCCAAATTATATCATGTTTAAAAGCAGATATTTTACCGTACATGCTTCTTCTATTTCATCCCATCTCCTAAACATAAATAAATTTTATTGTAACCCAGCTTTTAAGCTTTTTTTAATTGTTTAAAAAAAGAGGATTAATTTAAAATTCAAAAAGATTAATTTAAAATTAAAAAGTGATAATTGGACGTTAATAAAAAATTAATTAAAAATTAAAAATGTCAATCGAAAGGTAAAAGGAATTAATTTGAAATAAAAAGGCCCAAAAAATGGTTAATTTAACAGAAAAGAAGCTGTATATAAAAATATAAATATGCACCTTTTTTAATACGGGATTTAAAAGAAATTATATATTTTAAAATATCTACTTAATAGAAGAATCATTAATTTTTATAAATTAATTATGATTAATAAGTATTTTATAGGAAAACCCATGGTATCATTTTCCAAAATTCTCAAATAAAAAAAATTTCATTTTTATATTTAATTTTAATAATTTCCATACAGTCTTCAAAGAATTCGATTATTTTATATAAATATTAGAAATATTTAAAAAATGTTCATATACTAGAATTTTATTTTACATATTCATATTATAAATTAATTAATTTGAAATTATAAAAAATTATTTTGAATGAAAGATGGTTAATTTGAGAAAAAAACTCTAGTCCGAGTTAAAATACCGTTTAAACTGGTGATTGTTTCTGATTCTATTCCCCGTTAATTAACATGTTGCCTTTTACGGGTGTACCCTTTGTTAAAGATCAATGGGACCTTATTGACATTATCCTAACCTATTGCATCGTATGAATTAGATTAAAAAAGATGTCATTCACCAATGATTCGAAAATTCTTAAAACGGTTTTATTATAATGTGTTTTTCTATTTCGAGGAGCAAGGATTTAACCCTTTTGCACATAAACTATTGCCTGCTGTGTCCGATCTTTGGTAATGGCTTTATCGGACGAGTTTTGTTTTTCTTTAACAAAGTGCTGAATTGTTTAGAAGATATTTAGGTCTTCATTGCTCACGGTTTCCTAGGTATGTACGGTCCTTTTTGTAATTATTGATGCCAGTTGCGTGGTAATTTTTTCTTTTTACTCTTGGGGCCGGCGAACTACATTGATCATCGCCAACGTTATCTTTCTTAGCTGTTCTTTTCTCAATTTTTCTCACGTTTTAAACCTCTTATATTATGATATAACGATTACCAACTCTCTCTTTATCCTATTGCTAGCCTCTCTGTACCTCAGGGACTCGTCAAGTGTGGATAAAATAACACACTCGCATATAAACAAGATAAACCACAACAATCTGATTCGCACTCGCACCACCCCAAAGTGCTGGATAATATTCTTCAGAATAATTTGAGATAAGCCCTCCGTTCATGCTACTAAATTTTATTCACACACGATAATTCATTCACATTACCCCAAAGCACTCGATATTCCTATGTGTAATTGGGGGTAAACTCCACCGTTCAGGCTAATAAATTATAGACACACACAGCAATTCATTCGCCCTGCTCAACGCTACTCGATATTCCTCGGGACATTGAGGGTGAACATGAAAATAAATGTTCCCACAAATACCTCGTATCACAAACATATAGGTACAACTGTTTATATATAATCACAAATATTTATGACCCTGATATATCTGAATCGGCGATTGGTGCTTGGTGCTTTGCTCCAAGGCCGTGCTTATGTCATTCAGTTTATCATATTTCTTATTTGCCGTCTGGTACCGTGAAAAGATCTCCATACAACGACTCCTACGTAGTGTCCGTGGGTGATCTTGGTGAACCTCGTAAGTATAACCTTTTCTCATCCAGACTCAGCCTCCGCAGGTTAGAGATCGATGTCTTTTAATTTTGTATAATTTAAAATTATTTCTTTAGGTCCAGTAGATTTTCAATTCGTTTTGTTTTGCGTTAAAAATTGTTCTTTTTAAATCGGTTTAACATACAGCTTGGGCGAGGTCTTGTTTTGCTGCCTTATTTGGTTGTTCTTTCCCGGTTACCAACGAGCCCGGGAACCCATGCTAGTACGTCCTTTTTCCCACTGACATAGTTGTTCAGTTTGGTTCTGTTTCTTGCTCCAATAAACAGGCAATCTTGTATTTTATTAAACTTATTGCTATCTATAAAATTTTTTAAAATAAATTAATTGCTAATTCCAATCATGAAAACTCCGCCGTCGACTGGGAAATAGAAGAATATTTGAATTATCGACGTCGGGGTAATATGCAGGACGACATAAAATTAACATTTCGGGTAAGATATACAATTATTGAACCATACTCCGGTTAGCTTTATCCTCGACGATCCATAAAAGACATTTTCAATTTTCAAACTTCTACCACTCTGCCTAGCTTTTGAATACTGAGATGAACGCCAAAAGTTTTGGTCAGGAACCATATACAAGATTCAAAAGACAGCTTGTTCCTCTGACCTTTTTTTAATGAATCCAAAACCTAGTATACTGGTTGGGATTTTTCAACAATATTTAGACATCACTTGCCATCGACGACTCTCGAAATGAGCACAAGCCAGTATGCTTAATATAAACTTTTTTAAATGATTACTTAAATTTAATGAAGTCATTTATATTATTATTTTTTCAAGTTATTAGGAATATCAATTGCTTTATTCTGGAATTACTTCAACATAGGTCATAAATTGTTTTCGATTAATTAAGGATTTGGTTGAGATAAAAAAGTCAGTGTCACAAGCTAAATAGTGGTAAAGGAGCGGCGTATCTAGCCGAAGGTTCGAATCCCGGTAGTGACACTGACTGCTTTATCTCAACCAAAACCTTAATTAATTGAAAAGAATTTATTTGGTCAAGCGGACCATGAAACCAAATAAAATAGTACATAATATTATTTGTACTCCATGATCTTTACAATGTTTTGATTTTATGAACTAAACTTTTCGAGGTTGTCTATAAAATCTGTTCATTTAACACCTCATTATTAATTTCATATTTGAGGTTTTATTTGTCCAGAATATTCGCACCGAATTTCCCTTCTCAAACGGTCAAGTCGCAAGGCACATTAAACGTTCATAAATCCGCAATTACATTCAGATTATAATATTTTTGTTATTAATACGTGATCATTAGCGTTTATTGACATCCACATTGATTTCGGTGTTTAATCAAATGCGGCCTGAGAAGGGCACGAATGGCTTCCCGAGTTGAAATTGAGGAAATCGAGGGAGACCGCTCAATACCTAATTAGTCTAGCTACTATCTCTGTTCATCACCAGCCAATGCCACTCAATAATTTAACAATAGCTACAGGTCATTAAACATTAATCAGTTTGTGGTAATTCTGTTGAATCTCAATTTCTTCCTGGACAATGATCGCCTTAAGATGAATACGGGGAAACTAAAGGGGATCGCTCGAGCTATTTATTATGTACAGGCACCTTGCCTATCGCTTCTTCAAAAAGATTTAAACCTCAAATTTCAAATCAAGCTGCAATAATTCACTAATATAAACTATCTATTTGCAAATCTAACACATTTTCTGTACCGATTTTTAAATGTTTTCGCTTTTATTTTTTCTTAAAATATTATGGATTTGATGTACCTCAAAATGACTATGTAGGTTCCCTTTAAAAATCAGGTATATTTTAGGTAAAATTTTATCGCTAATTTTGTTAAAAATTATGTTAATATAATTAATATTTTATCTAAAAGAAAGAGCCGAAGGATAATCGGAAACTGGACTCAGTTGCTGATAACTAGTCGACAATTCTCCCATATTTTGCTTTTGTTCAATCATCAGGTAACCGGTCAAGAAGAAGGAACAAGTTGTATATTTTATCGATTTGAAACTCTACCGAACAATATAAAGGTAAAATCTTTGTGTTTTGGTCGAGTTGAAAAATTTGAGTCCCAAATTGGATTCATACTCACGACCTTCGGTCGAAAAGAATAAAATAAAGAAAGAAGCCACTAGTCGTCCACGATATTTTCCAAAATTTTGACTGTCAAAATTAATTAAAATATTTTCTTTTGTCTTGCTATCAGAAGCAAGGCTCATTTGAGATGGCCGTGAAAAAATATACTCATTTATTACTTGCATGGGCTTTTTAAATGCATAGGTATCCATAAAAAAGAAGAATAATCGCACGTAATCGTCCTTTTGCGTTAAAGGCAGTTGGCCAGTTGAACAAGTCCCGGGAGGCGTATTACTTAATGGAACCCATGTTCCTTCTGGTAGTAGCATTAGGGCAAACTGCGGTTAAAACTTTGTCGTTTAAAATCGTAAATACATTCTATATCCTACTCTCTAAGCACGTTGATTTTAGGCGTGAACCCATTTCAGGGTTATCGCAAATTTTCACTTCTTCAACGACGTTTCTTATGTTGTTCCTTAAAAAAAATGTTTTGTACACTTCAATTATAAATAATTAAATATGTTCCCCTTAAATCATAATAGGTTCGAAGGAACATCACTTTTGGATTGTTGTTTAAATTGTAATATACAAAATGAAACATTTAGTTTTGGAAACAATTATATCCAAACATAAACAGATCAAAAGTAACAATTTAATAGTTGTAAAAATCAGTTTACCAGGAAAACCTAACCTAATTGCAACGTTAAAATGAAATGACAATATATCGATTATCAACTGAGTAAAACTATTTTGGTTTTCTTTATTTTTTAACGCGACTTCTATGAATTTTAATTTTTTAACTGTATTACACAATTCCTTTTTCAGAAGAGTCTATTCTTTCAGTTTAGTTATTCAGTCAATCAAACTCTATAATTTTACCGTATTTCTGTTGAACTATTTTAGTTGTACAAATAAACAACAATTGACTAAGATTCTTTCAAAACTAATTTTTTCTGTTACGATCAATATTTTTTCATTTTATTGCCCTCAGTACACTATAAATTTACAGGTAGGTTTTTCATAAAATTTTTCTTTTTCTTAATAAAAAAATTTCTACAATTACTCTGCTTCTGAGTGTGCCTAACAAACATTTCTCACTACAATTGTTTGCATGTTATTGTTCTACATTTTCATCATATTACAAATGTGATCACACATTTTTTCACATGGTGACAGTAATTAAAGCGCTGTACCCGGAGGACACTTCCCAAAAGAAAATAGCCAAACCTGGCACTCATTGTGAGGGGTTAGGGGCAAGAGATCGCGAGGACATCGTCGATTCTCAGGTTCCCGGGAATGTAATGATGGTACATGGACAGCAACGAGAGGACGTAAAACTTTTGGAATCTGGAACGTTTAGTTGACAAAAGGAATGTTAAGGTCGTTGTGAGTAGTGAGGTTTGAAACTAGTAAGGAGCTTTGATGATTTATCTGAGGAGTTTTCATTGTAAGGATTGGATGTGCTGGATGTTGGATGGCTTGGTAGAACCCCACATTTCCACTTCGTATGCCCAAAGTGGGCCCAGGAATGGGTTGTATAAGGGTAATTTAGAATTGACAGTCAAGTAGGATTTCTATCCTAGAAGTCTTCGTAGCTGTCCAAGTTTTGCGTTAAATAATTAAGTCTTCTGTATGGATTCAAAGTCAGTCAGCTGTCTATTGGCTCTAACAATTTTACGTGAACGAAAATGGGTATTTATTTGTTGTTGATGTACAGTGGAGGGGGAAGACTGATTTTCAATGTGAACGGACACTGAGTATATTTCTATTCATTTAGTGTTGTCCTCCACATTTTGTACCAGTCTTTGAAAGCTCAAGCTCTTCTTAATGCTAGGCTTGGATAGGATTTGGTTTGGGTGCAATATTGCGATATTGCCCGCGTAGGTGGTTATGATGGTATAAGGGTCTATATCAGTATTGGGCAAAAATTAGTCATGTCTAATGGTTAATGATTGATAACTCAGAACGTTAGTCATGATTGGTAGTAAGTGACTAATTTAGTCATTAGTCACTATATGTGATTGATGATTAAATTAGTCATGACTAGTAATTAAATACGAGGCATGACTAATTTAGTCATAATATAGTTAGTCATGACTAAATTCCGATAAATCATATTCCAATGGGTGCACAAAAGATGAAAAATACACAATTTCATCACTTTTAAAAAATTCTAACAAATTTATTTCATGAAAATGAAAAAATTTCAACACCTTACTTAACAAAAATCTATCTTCCAATTATAAATAAAACTCGTTATGAAAAGCCAGAATAATAATAATAATAATAATAATAATAAAATAAAATAAATAATCGTAAAACAAGCTACGCTTTGAAAAGTCTTAATCTGCTTACATAATCGATTAATGAAAAAAAATTCTTTGAATTAAAATTTATTCTACTCGAATGGTGAGATTTCTACATTATTTGATACACTATCCTTGGGTCTTGATTGTAATAAAATAGACGTGGTTTTCGTTTGTGATAACATTTTTGAAAGTTGGCCTTATGCACAAGTCTCATCTCAAAATTTCTATCCTGAGTCTATTGGATTTTGGTAAGTGGTCATTGTAGCCAGAGTTGGGCAAAATCTAACTAATTCAATCATGATTAAGATTTTTGATTGAAGTTTAATCATGATTGAATTAGTCATGAGTAAATTAATCATTGTATGATTTATTCATACCTCGTGATTGAATTAATTATGACTAACTCTGGTCTATATATAGGTCAGGAGTACAAAGGAATGTATCAAGAAGGCTACCTTGTGAGATGGAGGGTCTGACTTCTGAGAACTCGTATAAAATTAAAGCTAAAAACGAATCGTTTCAATATAATGAAGGGTTTTGGATAAAAGATGCAACAATATATATAACTTATTGTTATCGATATGTATACACATATTTACGAGCTGAATCGAAAAATCGATAAAAACAAATTATTTATTATTTCATATTTATATGATACAATATACAATATATAAAACGAGGGACTTAAAACAGAATAAGGAGTGGCTAGTTCATTCAAGTAGAGACTTCATTTACAACTTAAAAAAAAGAATATTTACTACAACAAATTAAAAAAATGCCACTATGCTTGTCCATCTAATATTGATCTTCCAAATGAAATAGAGTTGTTTCAGTACGACAAATAGTTATGGATACATGTGTACTGAAAAGGAAAAAAAGCATCAATTCTGTGTGATGACTAGTTGGGAAGAAAAGTGTAACGACAAACTACAGAACATGCATACTCCTCGCACTAACTTCAGGCCCTAGTGCATTCCTTGCATTAACTCCTAGCGCCTACGCATGTCTCGCAATAATACTGTGCGTGTGCGCAATTAATTTTGGGCAACAATTTAAACTTGTAAAACAGTTTTATACGTTTTTAATGGAACATTTGTTTTCCGTTCTTTGGTGTTTTTTTTTTACAAAAATGGTTCGGTTATATTTTTGAGTATTATTGATATTTAAAATGGAAACAAGACTTGTCTTTAATATACTCAACAGTTTTGGAGAAAAGTGGGCCGAAGGTGAAGAAATATATGTTTTCAAGGGGAAGTGATTTACCTATCAAGTTCGAATTTTTCTACTAAAGTTTAAATCAGAAACACGTTTGAGGGTTGATAAAAGTCGCTAAGTAGTTATTGGTAACGATGGCCATTTTGTTCTTTTTAAAAAAAGGGCAAAATTGTTAAACACAAACGACATAGGTATAAATATTGTCAAATGTACAAACTATCGGAACTTCAAAGAGATGTTTGTGTTGGCAGTGAAACATAAACTTAACATCTGCTTATGAGTAAACCAAATCGAGCATCAAACGATTACTCCTGGGTAAGAAGGATAACTATTATATTAATGTGTAGAGATTAGTGACCGTTAATCCATAATTATTCAGATATCGTAGGTTTCAGAAAAACATTTTCTTTATCGTGCCAACGTTTCGATCTCTATTGGGATCTTCTACAAACAATGTTTACATTTAACAAATACATTTAGGATGTGTAAAAGTGAATTTATACAATGCAAAACATATTTTATATTTAATCATGTTCACTTTTCCACATCCTAAATGTATTTGTTAAATGTAAACATTGTTTGTAGATGATCCCAATAAAGATCGAAACGTTGGCACGATAAAGAAAATGTTTTTCTGAAACCTACATCACACCAATTCTCTCTACCAATTCTGGGAAAAACTAACTATAAAAATCAATGAAGTGAGAATGCTTTCTCTTCTTAAAACCCTGGGATTCTTTTCGCGCATCTTATCCTATGCATCTCACGATATCTAAATAATTATTATATTAATATTAACACAGTGTTATATTATATCAATGCCTTAAACATTATTTATTAACAGAATAATAATTGTTATAATAAGAAATCGGTATGTATATTTTCCATGACACCGGCGAAACATTCTTCAATATCTGAAATCTGCGTAGTGAGATCATTGGCTTTTGTAATTTTGGAGGAAGATAATTGCCGAATGAATTTATTTCTCTACCAATTCTGGCAAAAACTAACTAAACTCCTGCTCAAAATTAACGCACCACTTCAATATTTCACCATATGTTTTTCTCAGGTGTTTTTTGAACGTTATTTTTATTTTTAGTATTGTAGGTTATTAATAATAAAACATTACAAATGAAAATGAAAAGCAGAAAAGGACGGTAAACTTTATTAAAAAATATTCCATAAAAAAGACTGAAAAGGTCAAAAATTTTCATTTAAGTTCAAACACAAATTTAATTACTCAGTATCTGGTGTTGCCTCCCCTGGCTTTGATTACTGCATCCAGGCGTCTTCTCATGCTGTTGATGAGGTTTTTTACCCTTTCTTGTGGAATATTCTCCCATTCTTCCAATGCCGCTTGGCGCAGTTGCGAAAGGTTGCTAGGAGGTTGTATTCGGCTCCTAATCCTTTTTTTTAGCTGATCCCAGATATGCTCAATAGGGTTGAGGTCAGGACTACGAGCTGGCCATTCAATCCGCTCAATATTCTGTTCATTTAAAAATTCTTCCACCGATCTCGCACGGTGAGGTCTAGCGTTATCTTGCATGAATAAAAAGCCTTGTCCAATATTCCTAGCGAAAGGCACTACATGAGGTTGGAGGATCTCTTCCACATACCTTGGTGCATTTAGAGACCGTCCTGGAACAACGACTAACTCTGTGCGGGCCTCCATGCTGATACCTCCCCAGAACATGATGGAGCCTCCACCAAAGGCGACGCGAGGAATAATATTGCACTGA
This sequence comes from Cimex hemipterus, assembly GCA_039619505.1. Lineage (NCBI taxonomy): Eukaryota > Metazoa > Arthropoda > Insecta > Hemiptera > Cimicidae > Cimex > Cimex hemipterus. The sequence continues at coordinate 35,911,091 of CM077100.1, read as the reverse complement.
GCAAATCTTTCTCCACTTCGTCTCCATGTCCGAGCACGACCATCTGGAGAATTAAGAGCGATTCTAACTTCGTCAGAAAATAAAACTCTCTTCCAGGCATCAAAACTCCAGTTGAGGTGATCCCGGGCAAATCGCAGCCTGGCTACTCGGTGGTCTCTGGTCAGTAGTGGCCCTGAAGCAACCCGTCTACTGCTCAAGCCAAACTCATTCAGCCTTCTTCGAACAGTGGGAGCCGAAATTGAGACATTCCTGGTGCTTTGAAGGAGGCTACTCATTTCCGAACTTGTCACCTGCCTCGTTCTGAGGGCATGTAAGCGCAAAAATCGGTCATCCCTCTCGGTCGTTGCTCTTGGACGTCCTTGTCCAGGCCTCCGTGTGTTGCTGCCAGTTTCATTGAACCGTTGGAGAGTTCTTCCGATGGTGGTATGGTGACATCCAATTATTCTTGCAACTTGTCGCTGGCTGTAGCCCTCCTCAAGAAGAGTCATCGCTCTGACGGCTTCACGCTCACTCAAATGTCTTATGGGCGCCATAAGTTCTAAATTAAAGTTTAAACTTCCAAAAGAAATGGTGTCTGTTAAGCAGATGCAGTGAAACTGAGGAATAAACCAGGAGGAAACTCTTGTGTATCTTACCAAATCCATTTCAAAGCGGATTAACACGATTGTAAACAATTCTTGTTTACTTTTGTGGGATTGTGAAGCATAAAAAAGAGAATAAACATGAAGAGATTTAGCTGGATTTCTCTAAAAAGAATTTCTGTTTAAAAATTAAGGTGGTGCGTTAATTTTGAGCAGGAGTTTATATAAATCAATGAAGTGAGAATGCTTTCTCTTCTTAAAACCTTGGGATTCTTTTCGCGCATCTTATCCTATGGTCTTATTTTAAAAGTTTTTTTAGAATGGATTAAATGCAATTCCAAGATTGCAGATTTTTTCTTCGAGCCACTTTGTGTTCTTTGCTTTATTTAGGAAAGAAACCCATAGTAAAGGCTCCTTTTTTGTAAAGGCTGAAGATTCGAATTGCTTACTGTTACGTCACCGACGGAAAACGAATTTTGTTGAATTTGAAAGAGGGCAGGAATGCCAAATTAGTCTAATTAAAAATTTGTCTCTTGACAAATAACTCGGCTCGTTTTTCCCCGTTTCCGAACAGAATCCCCTTTGACTCTTCTATTTTGTATTTGTCTTGTTCCGGGCTGACAAATACATTAAACATCAAGTTTCAGCATCGTCGGAAGGAGGGGTCGGCCCCTGAGGACGCCGCTCATCCTAACTTCCCTCCCCTCATAGAAATAATTGAACTTGTCCTTCCCGATCAATTCTATCCCATTAGGCGGAAGCACGAGCATTACTGAAGATCTTCCGTTACTAATCAGCTATTCCTCTCATAAATTATATACTGATAAATTTATCTGATGATTTTCCATTGGGGTGCGACTTAGGGAGAGAGTTACTTACCAAATTATGCTTTGTTGTTTGTTATTCACTGAACTGTTGTAACATCCTGAGATTCCTCTTCCAAAACAAATAAAAATAATAAAAATACAAAGAACTTGAAAATTTGTCGGTACACATAGGAACAACGACAACAGATGGTACAGATGGTACTGCCTTTATGAATTCAAACTGTTGTCATTTTTCGCTGCAAAATATAAATCAACTTTAGATAAAAGGAAGTTTATTAGAAGAACTAGTGACTGATTTTAAAACTTTAAGGACAACCATTGGGAGACCAAACCCGTGGAAAACATTTACTGATGTTCTACAGATCGGAAGGTTGTGCCACTACCTTACTCTATCTCAGTTTCCACATTCCAGTTTCCTCCACCCACGGGGTCTGACGGTGAACCTGCCTCCGCCACCACTTAACCTAATACTTTTTAACCCACCTTACGATTTCCACCTTCACCTCCGCTTGATCCTAGCACCAGCATATCTCACAACCTCATTCACAACATACTACCGCCGCCTCACTCCACCTCCTATCTACCTCACCATCTCACTCCACCACTCCTACTCGTGTAAAGGTGACGCGAATGCACTTGCTTTCATTTATCTTTATTTTCCATGGTCTGTACCAATCTCCTATACATGCGATATGTCCCTGGAGATCTTCCGAAGCAACCGCAGGATCGTGCTTAGAGGATAGTAAATCTGTGCCATCGCCAGAAGATGAAGGAGAGTTGTAGGTTTATTGGGAATGTCTGCATCATAAAGGATTTAGAGGATTGGTCTCCGAACACAAGTCTTTTAGAAATTCCGCAACAAGAAATCGGTATTCAGAGTATTCTGATCCTTGTCGGACCATAAAGAACAATTCTGTAGATAAGAGTCGAGGATGAAGTAAAGTATATTTGGAAGAACACGATTTAATTTGTACAGGAGACCTTTGTGTAACAACAAAAAAGGCGCCTATAACATTATTTGGACTCATAGGGTACACGACCTACAACGTGAAACACTTGCTGGGCTGAGGAATGATGTGAGCGGAAACCGAATTGATGATGTGGGACAAGTTGAGAGGAGTTTAATTTTGGCAATAGTGTTTTAAATTTTGTTTCAAATACTTTGGACATGAGGGGAAGTGAACTAATTCGACGATATGCTGGGACTTTTTTAACTGGTTCGCCAAGTTTAAGAAAAAGGATGATTTTCGAATATTTTCAAAGTAAGGGGAAATTGACAGTATTGAATATAAAATTGTAGAGGTATGTGAGGTATATAATCTTTCGGTTGTTGAAGAATCTGGGTTGTAATTAGGTCAAAAGGAGTTTTGGGGTACCAGGCATGATTTACTTGACCTCAGCAGGAGTAATGGCTTTTAGAGGGACGCACATAAGGAGGAGAAATAAGGTATTCATAAATATCTGTTTCGACTGAACCATTTCAGGCTCAGATTAAGCGGTGAAGGTTTCATAGAGATGCCGAGCAAATGTATCGACTTTTTCTTTTGCCACCCTGACCATCTGCTGGACAGCTGTTGCCACAATGACGATTTTTTAAATTGCAAAATGAGTTTATATACAATAAAATAACAATTCTCAGTCATTTTTGTTTTTATATCATTGCCCCGGTTTTCTTGGAATTCAATTCGAATGGATTGTTTCATTCCAGACGTTTCAATGCTGGGAAGGCCAGAATTCAAGGATTAATACCCACAGATAACAATTAAATGATGTTTTAGTGTATTTAAAAAACATAGTGTCGGGGTACTTGTCAATATCAGTAACAAAACAGCCTGAAAATTTATTAGATAATTACTTGGGTCGACCGGATTTGCCGTGTTGCATGGACCTTGGTACTTTTTTGCTCTTGATGACTGTGCCCATATGTGATGATAATGATGAGGGAACACGAGGACGCAACAATATTACTACATATTAACCAAGTATTGCTTGTGGTTCAGTCAGACCGACATGATCCTTATATCAAGCAACGCTTATTCCCCGGTCATCATGGTACCTTGGGTCATATCTGGAATGAGCAGTTATTTTTCATTCGAAGATGATGATGGTGGCATTTATTCCTCATCTTTTGGTGGAGTTTGCATCAACACTGGTTCAGTGTTAAAGAGATTCAGTTTTGAGGTGTTTTTATAAAGATTTCAGTGACCTATATAAAGCCCGCTATCACGGCCTTTTAGTTACTACCTGTAGCGCTGTGTTTGCCAGTGTTGGCAAGGTTTCTTTAAACCATGAATTTACCAAGTCTGGCAATCCTATGAATTCGTCTATTTTTCATTTTGTGTGGAACCTTTATGAGATCGAAAAGCCAATGTTGAAACTGCTTCTCAGCCCAATTTGCTTATCCATTAGCCGAATTTCCTTTTTACTCCTGGCATTGTTAGTTCCCACGTTTTGCAGGTTATGGGTGCATGTATTAGATTTTGATTCACTGATACCTTAAGGGCTCAAAATGTTTGTTCATGTTACCTTGCTTACAACGACACAGGCATTATTAGACCTGTAAAATTTAATAAAACACCACGGGGAAAGGATAAAGTCTATCTAATTATGAGCAATTGAAATAAAATTTAAAAAAAAACTTTTTCAATCAAAGGAAAAGTACTTTTATGTAAGAAAAGACGTTGTAAAGGTAAATACTGAAAGAGAAAGGAAAACTGCCAAATTTTCCGAGGAGGGCAAAACGAAGCTCTGAAAGGCTTTCCTAACGAAAAGTGATGTAAAAAATGTTATATATTAAAAAATAATTGGAAGTTCGATAAATGCTCAAATGAGAACGGAAAACCTCAATATTGAACCATTTTTGTCCTTTCTTGATAAAAATTAGATATCAAATGAGGTAAATAGAAAGGAGCACACTGTAAAGTTGGCTAAGGAGAAGGTGAAAGGAACGTAGAAACTTTTCCAACCAAACCCCATATAAAATAATGTAAAAAATAATGTTGAAAAAAGGTGTGTAAAAGGTGAAAGATCTGAAAGAAAAGATAAGAGACTCATATTTGGTTTATTCCTTAGTTGAAAACAGAAGATAATAAAAACAGTTTTAAATCTGGCGAGGTAGATCTCAGGTTAGGTCAAAAAAAGCTTCCCAATGACGTTCATGTAAAAAATGCGTTGCAAAGTTCAGTAAAGGAAAATAAAAGGGAAAACTGCAAAATTGGCAAGGAATAGCTGAAAGAAGCTTTGAAAGGCTTTCCAAAACAAAAGTGATATAAGAAATTTAAAAAAATGCCTTAAGTCCGATCAAGCAAAAATGATAACGGCTAAAAACCGCTTATTTGGTCTTTTTTCTTTCTTGAAAAAAAAGAGAATAATAAAAACCTATCTAAAAGAAATGATAAAAACATAGGAAGCTCGAATAGTTTTATGTAGACAAAAAGGCCTGTGAAGTTGAGTAAAAAAGAAGAACGTGGGATAAATGATTAGGAATAGAATCCGTTTTGTGTTCTGCTGAATTTTCTTTGTATTCACAGAAATATTACCTTAAAATGGCATACCAGTTTAAAATCTTATGTTAATGTCAATTAATGTTCGACTCATGAAATAATAATGCTTTATATTTAGAAGGGATTTGGGAATCGTTTGGTATCAAGCTTCTGCAGAAAGGGCTAATTTTGTAAAGGGACGGCGTAAGTAAGTTCAATACTGTAATTCCAAATCTCCTTCGATTGCCACAATAAAAGGTAAAAGGCGAGCCAATATCAGAGGGGTGCCGTTTCCCTCGCCTCGAATTCACGCCTTTCGATTTTAGGAAGGAAACATTGAAAGGCGGATTTAATCGTCCCTAAGCCCCCGCAATTCACGAGGAAATATAAAAACAAGGCATCCGAATGCGAAAATTATTAAATATGAAAGATGTGTGCAAAGGCTATTAGCGTGTTTTGCCCCTATTATAGGATCACGCCTGGGCCCTTCTATCCGAAAACAACCACGCAATGCAAATTAGGATAAATTACAAGTCCGCAGGTGAAGAAATGAAACACTGGTTTGATGACTGTTCATTAAAGACATGAACCGCACTTTGTAATAGCAAACGGGCTTTGGCATTTCCTCCTTTGTTATTTTTAAATATATTCATTAATTATTTACCACGACGATAGGAAATATGAATCAAAAATCAAATGACGGCCGAGTTTAATTAAAGGGACAACCCTTAAAAAGTTAAAAACAATACCCGCGGATTTTTCCTATTCTAATATAACATAATATCTCAAATATTTTATTCGTTATTGTTTCTTTATTTGATTCAACATTCGTTGCATGAAATATTGCTAAAGATGTTAGCGAACAATGAATAAAATTACTTGTAACATATAACAATAATTTATTTGGGGTTCGTGGTTTATTGAACTTCAGTAAGGATTTTTATATTATTTTGTTTGATGTTTGGTTGGGAGGCTGTTTGCAATCTGCTGTAAGCCTCTCTTAAGTCCATTTTGCAGTTTTGTCCTTTTTTATTATTGAACTTCACAAGGATTTCTTTTTCGACATATAAAATTCATTGACGTTTATTTGGAAATTCCTTTTTGAGCTCACCTGAACTCTTCCTCGGCCAATTTGGCAGTTTTTTTATACTTTCGTTTAGAACTGTATTGATTATCCTCTTTTTTTTTCTATAAAGGGAAAAAATCAAATATGCAGTTTTTAACGGTGATCTTTCGTCTTTTTATGAATCCCACAACGCTTTTTTCAAACAGGTTTTATCAGTAGAGGTTGAAAAACCTTCTCAACCAAAAAATGTACAAAAAACTGTGCAAAGTTCGATAAAACAGGGCGAAGAAAAATATATATAAAAAAAGGACTACCAACTTATTTAAAGAGGAGCTCAGAGGAGTTCGAGCAGATCTTACCAACCAAATGTGAAATAAATAATGTAATAAAACTACCTGTCAAACTCAGTAAAACACAAAAGAAAAAAGTACCAAATTGGGCGAAGAGACTTAGAGACAGTCGGAAGTACTTCCCAACCAAAGTGATATAAAACATGAAAAACAGTGCTTTAAATATCAATAAAGCACGAAGAAGGAAGGGTAAAAAAATGCCAATTCGGTATAGAAGGAATTGGGAGCTTATCAAAACAGTTTTTCTAATGAACGTAAAAGTGTAAAAAAAAGGGTTTGTGAAAATAAATAAAACTTCATTATTATTTTTACTAAAATAAACAAACTAACGACGTAGAAACCATTATTTCGAGCTATCTGTCATGTGGGGTCCCGAGTAATCCATTCCAGCATTCCAGTCCAAGATATTATTACGTCAATAATGTCGCTATCTACAATGTCCTGTCATTAGTTTCGTTAAAGGATTGATCTATAATATAAAGTTTTACTCTAATGTGTTAAGCCGACCTAACGTTACTACTCAAGGCCCGTCTTTTGTTTCCATTCTAAGAATATTTCTGGCCAGAACCAAGAGTGAGTGTCCAAGATGGATGTTTTCTTAGCACATGACTTTTGAATTCAATATTGGCAATTTGCAATGTGTAAAATCCATGAATAGGAACATTTTTTAAACTCAAAATAAACCTTGGTTGGCAGGTTTCTTATAGAATCTCGTAACTTAGAAGTAGGAGTTCCAATAATTCATTGCGCCGCTTTAGAAGCATCTTGTTCTGTACATTTTAAAATAGTTGATGTAAAAGTCAGTTTGCAAATCAACGGATCTTCTTGAAATAGCAGGATACAGTATCGCCCTTTCAGCAATATCTGCTGCTGATCTCAAAAACGTTTGTAACCATAAGGTTATGTCATGCTTACCACATTAGCCAAATTTGTAGTTTTGATATTTTTTTGTGGTTGGGTGATGGGTCACAAATTCCTTGGGTGGTGGTGGTAATCGAGCCCACGACCTTAATTGACGTTACCTAAACCGTTAACACCTAGAATACTAAAATTATCAGTACTATTTTTAGTAAGGCCTCTCGGATAAATAATAGTGGAATATACAAGATGACAGAAGAGTGAAATAATAAAACGAAGGAATTTGTGAAAAATAAGTAGGCAATATAGTCGGGTAAAAAGACAAGTGAGGGAGTGAACTCTGACGAGGTCCCTGGAAAATGGCAGTACAGTGGCAGAGGCACCTTTACGACTTAAAAGCTCCACTGGAGCCCCTACGAGTCTACTTAATGGATTGAAATACGAGCTTATCAAATGGGTGAAAAACAGTATTTCACCCCAGACGGGTGAGAATTGGACAGCTCGAACCACGCAACAGACGAATACCCGCCGCTTCCTCGGATATATAGAATCAAATCAATAACGAAATTTGTATACCACGAGGAGCACGCAGATATTTCTTTTATCGCCCCATTCGTGAAGCAATGTTTCACGTTTGACCCTGTGTTTAACTTTTATTTGTATCCCGTTGTTTACACAGTATATATATATCAACATAATCTACTTGAATCAAATAAGGTATACGTGCTTACTTTATGTCAGAAAATATATTTCAAAAAGTATCGTTTACATTTAATTTAACCTCTTACGTTAAACGTTATAAAATAATGGGGCTGTGTCTAGAGAAGTCAGATACAACACAAACTCCTGTGCAATAGAAAAGGCCTATCTTATTATAGGAAAAGTTCTAGTTAGTCTATTATAGCAAGTTAGTCTAATAATAATCTATGAGATACATGTTATTCGCCTGATGTTACCAAAATGGTGTGAATTTGACTTCTTTTTTCTACTGTAATACTTCAATTTTTCCTATTATGTAAACAGATTTACTATGCCTAAAAAGAGAGAATTCGTGCTGATTCGTTTACAAAATATTTAAATTAACGTAACCGAATATGCAATTTTTGACTATTTTCCCCTAATTCCATGTTCAATTGGTGTTACATAATACAAAAAATATGTATTTGCTAATTAAAAACAAACTTTTTATGCATTGTGTTTAACTTTCAAAATTTTAAATTACTCTTATTGCTCTTATTGACCCGTTTTAACTTTTAATTAGCCCTTTATAAAACCTTCAAATGAACCGTTTTCAATTCCGGATTAATTTCAAATCAATCTTTTCAACTTCAAATTCATCCATTTTGAATTTCGAATTAACACGTGTTATTTTCAAGTTGATCCTTTCTTTATACCTGTAGGTTATGATAAGAAATATAAGCATGAAGTAAAATTGCTGCATAATTACAATTTTTGTTTAAATATAAAATGATTGGGCTATTTGACATTTATTTCAATTACAATTAAAAAAAAAAAATATATATATATATATATTTTACAGTGTTACACCATGTATAAAAAAGTAAATTTGAAATTAAAAATAGTTAATTTGAAAATGAAAAGTTAATACGGTGTTAAAAAGAGTTAATTTGTCGTAAAGAGCTTTAACAGCCCAATTTATATTTGAACATAATTCTCAGATATTTTACAATACGTGCTTACATTTTATGCCACTTCTTAAGTTCTTGTTTTAAAAAACCGGTTAATTCTAAATTAAAATAGTTAATTAAAAGTTGAAAAGAGTTTTTAGAAATTAAAAAGCATTAATTTGAAATTACAACAAACTAAAAAGTTTTAAACTTAAATATTTGTAATTAAAAAGGTGAATTTAATAGAAAAACGCTGTTTACCTCCCTCCGAACTTACTTTTGGTATTAGTAATTTATTTATGTTAGTTTTCAAAAATAAGAATATTCAAAAAACGACGTTTTTGCTTATAAATGGACATTTTTTCTGAAATGTATGGAAAAAACCATATATTCGATTTAAAAAAATATTCAAGTTCAATAAAATTGGCTTTTTTTTAAATAATCAAATTTTGTGTACCTATTCGTTATACATTTACAAACGGGTATTAAACTGGGATTTCAGTTGAATAGATTTAACAGTATTGGAGAAAAGTGCGTCAGTGGTGGTTATGGATAAGAATGCTAGAGGGGCGTCTGCCGCACCAGTTTAGACGTTGAGACGCTGCTCATCATTGAACGTAAAGGTCCCGGGTTCGAATCCTGCCCTGCGCCCATGCAATCGAACCCGTTATATTTACAAATGGGCTTTTTTTCATAAACCCCAGCAGAATTGTAAATTATTTGTGCTGTTAATTTATGTATTTACGAGTATTTTAGTGTTGAAGGTTTGTATATCAGTGAGTTTTAATTATGCCCATTTTTCTTATATTTTGTAAAAAATGGATAAGATTGATCTTATCTGCTTCCTTTTTGTTTAACAAATTAGCAATCAGCGCGATTTTCATGATGCTGGTAAAAATAGTTCCATTTGCATAACGAAACAAATTAGAGTCATATAGAAATGACAGTGCAAATAAATTTAAAAATTTACTGCTGCTACGTATCTGGACATGATCACAGTATTTTTTGGCATCGACTTAGAGAATTAAGTATACTCAGGCATTCTATTGCTATTAATTGTATTGTCACGTCCAAAAGGCCTATCAGACTCAAATCATTTTACATTTTTACGTGTATTTTAAAAATGAAAATAGAGGTTGTTGGTGCAGTCGCTAATAGGCGAAATCGAGCTTGAATTTTTTTAATTAGCCAAACTCGACTGGATAAATCCTGTTGTATTTATAAGCGTTCAAAACCGCTATATAGATGACAAATTGCCAGGGCCATATAAATCAACGTTATTCTCGTAAATTCTCTGATCCCGGAAAACGCCCTTTCTGCCTAGTAATCAAGTATAACCCGGGCGAGGGGACCAATGTCGTGTTACTCGGTATGAGAAATTACTTAAAGAAGGAAGATTCCGTAACTGGGACTTATGAGAGAAATATTGTCTTTTGCGTCTGTTCGTAATCACGGCGGGGATGAGGAACGTCTGCCGTTGCCGGAGGTGGGGCGGAGTCGCGAAACGATACTTGTGGGATTCGGCGTTTACTTTGATCAAGTAAACTTAGTTTCTAAACTCAGTGTTCACCGATCCTTTTATAGATAAAGAGTCTATTTTTGTTTCAGAACGGCACCAACTCGTGAATAAGGGTGGTCGTTTGTTGGATTTCGACTGTCCTTAGGAATTGAAGGTGATGATCTAAACTAATGAACAGAGATGTCGAAACTGCGGGCGTGTGAGAGAAAACTGAGAACACATCCTATTGTTCATTAACCGACCAACTTCCAACTGATTCCCTCTCGAGATAAGTAGTTAACTGAACTTTCTCCTTTGAATTTGTTCATACCTTTATCTCTCTCTCAGCCCCTCGACAAACTTAATTCCCTTCGTTAAACACTCACCGGCCACAATCCATGACATACCCGCCACAAATACTTGATCGTACTTTATTCAAACTGTTTTATTTTTCCTAACATCCTTTTGCTTTCGACCAATAATTGACTAAATTTATTACACTGAATTTCCACCCCCTGGATAAGTTTATAAATAAAAAAAACTTTGTAACAAGTTTTAGCATCCTTATCCGCCAATATACTTTTCTCTTATTTTTTCTCTCTACAGAATCTTTAAAACAAAGGATATTTATTATCAAACAGTTAAATATATAGTCTGTAGATAAATATAATTTGTCGAAGGGAAGTCTCTCCTAGCAGTCGAATTCGATTCTTCTCTTTCTTTGGACTGTCCATGTTTTCATTAATCCTTAAACGGTAAATCGAAAGCTTCTATGGAATGTTAGGACATGATTTTAGGGAGTTCTTAGGAAATAGAATAAAAATTGCTTCTGAATCGCTTTTATAGACCATGAGATGCGGTTTGATGTGACATAGAAAAACCTTTTCTTTATCGTGTCAACGCTTTGATCTTTATTGAGATCGTCAGCAGGGCTCAAAGTGTATGTTTTTTGTGTAGAGTAGTGCGTGTTCTGGGCCGATAGGTATGTGTAATGATCAATTTATCAGTCTATGCATTACCCCTTTGCGCCGTTGTGCCCAAAGAAAAGTACTGTTAAGGTCCGCAATGCCTCATACGGTTCAAATGTCTTTGAATTTTTCTACCGATGAAGTATTACCTTCAATGCTGCATGGCTGTCCGTGAGGATAGCTATTCTTTTGCTGGTAATACCAAGGCTTTTGACCTCCTTTAGGCTAGAAATCTTTAGCTATTCCATGTCACTAAATTAATCTCCGTCATAAGTAATCCACAGAATGATTAACTGATTATTCCTCGATTTTAGATTGGACTACGCAACGGTCATTACTGTCTGTCATTGCCGTGGGGTTGTTTTGATTGTGAAATCGGTTTTCACATAACACAGTGGCAATGTGAATTAACGGGATTTCCATTTCCCCGTGTCACCGTCGCTTACATGGAATGGCATGTTGAACATGCCGACTTCGTGTTATCCTCGAGGGACGAAAAAAATGGAAGTGGTGATTCCTCTTTCGGCTTTAAATTGAGTATAGCGGGAGCCAGGCCCTCTTCCGCAAATGCGGTTACGTCGAAGTAAGGAAGGAAGGAAAAACTGGTTTCGCTGACTAAACCCAAAACAAAATGAGCCCGAGTGGCATCACAGAAAGTAGATTTTATTAATGTTTACTTCATGAACTGAGTGGTAAAAAAAGGCGGCCAACCTTAATATTTCTAATATCTCTAAGACAATCCTTATTTCATATCTGATCCGTTTTAAAGGATTAGAAGTAAATAAAACACAAATATAATGGCCCACTTGTGTTTACAATAGGATTTTTTTAAATAAATTGTTTTCCTGTCAAATTTCGTTCGAACGGTTGATTGACTTCTTGAAGTTGTAAAATATTTACGTTTTAAATTTGTTTGAGTGATGGTTTTAATAGATCATAGCATAGTCGGAAAATGGAAAAACTCTGATTTATGTGACCAGGGTGCTTAACAGTTCCAGAACAACTGTCCCAAGAGCCTTCCATCGCTACAAAGATGCTGGAGGTAGTCGCAAGTACTACAAATTTCTAACACAGGTAGAAAAAATATTCTGGTTGAAATAAACCACGTAAAATCTGAAAACATTTTACAGAAAGATGACTGTTTTTCTCTCTTTCTCTTTGAACAATTAATTACTTTGAAACATTGGTGACACACTAAAATTTTTGAGCTTGCTATTTAAACAAAATTAAATAAAATTAAAAAAGAAAACTATTTGTTCATCGGGGAGAAAGGTTCCCGCTGAAGTTCGCAGGGTTCTTCACAAAAAAACCGGGAAGATTAGAACAGAGATTTATCTCGTACTCCTGTCGAACTTGATTGTTACATAAAAACGATTTTTCCTTTCCCGATCACCAATCTGAGGTTTTAATCGCTTTCTTAACGCTTGGAATGTAATGGTCTAATAAATCTAGGATCGAGATGTCCAACACAAACGCTGTAAACTTAGGCCGCCTTTGACACAAGCGACTCCGTTATCTCTCGAGTGGTTTTCGATTAAATCTTTAATTTGGTCGTCGGCGGCCTTACTGTGAGTTGGTTGCCTTCGAGAGAAAAATCTCTTCTAAACTTGGCAAACCACCTCTGTACCATCCGCTTACTAACAGCCTAACCAGACCTTCGTTCCTGACTTGTATTTTTATCTTTCAACCATAAACGCTTTTGTACTTACGAATCTTGCCGACGGAAGAATGAATCTGTCACTAACATTAGAAATAAAATTAATTTAGAAATAATCGTTCACCCACCAAAACATCTGTCTTCTACACTGAGACGCAAAAATTACCAACATTAATATTTTTAATCATCTGTCAGACAATCCTTCACTGATTAACTTACAATATTTGGTCCGTTTTACAGGATTAGAGGAACTCTCACTTGTGTTTACAATAGGATTTTGTTTGAATTTGAATGGTTTTTCTGTACGTTCTGGTGGTTCATTTTTTGGTTGTACCACTTGTAAGTTCAAATTTGTTTGAGCAATTGTTTCAAGTGATATAGATTCGGCTAGAATCTGAAGATGGATGGATCGTCGGAAGATGGAAAAAATCGCGTTTATGTGGCCAGGGTGCTTAACAGTTCCAGAACAAATATCCGAAGGGTCTTCCATCACTACTAAGATACAGGAGGGTTTCAAGAACGGAGTTCGCTATCATGTCAGACTTTAGAGAGATGATTAATTTATTGTTTCGAATGTATTCCGTAATCGACATTCTACCGCTGTGGAGAACAAGCAACGACTTCAAATGTTCAACTGTTCACGCCCTGAAAAGCGAAGATTTTCAGATGCTGCATTACGTACGAAAAATTCCGCTAGTTGGTCTGCTCCAGACCTTAAAAGGAATATAACAGTTCGGTTAAGTATCGCCAAACATCACATCAATTGGCCTGAGCCAAATTGGATAAAAATCTTGTTTACGGATGATTCAAGGTTTTGTCTGAGGCTTTTGACGGCCGAGAGAGGAGTTCAGAGGAAAAGAGAACCGCAACAACCGATCCCTGCAATGTTTTCACACCGGAGAAGTCATGGAGAAGACGGTGTTATGGTTTGGGCAGGAATTTCTATGAAAATTCTCATAACCTGGCCTTTAGGGCATGAATGCGCCGAGGATACACTAACAAGTGCACCATACATTGCTAACCATGTTTGCTAACGATTTTATTTTTATTCATAACAATGCGTCGCCCAAGAGAGCTAATATCGTTGGTGACTACTTGGAAATGATTTCGATTCAATTTTTGGAGTGGCCAGCAGTCCGAACCTATCGATCTCCTTCGGGGCGAGTTGTCAAAGAGGTGAAAAAAGTCGCCCAGTGATCCCAGAGAATTTGCAGGAATTCAGAATGTCGCCATTTGGAGGAGTATCAAAATATTCCACACCATTACATTCATCTAATATTGAATGCAAGCGTTGATCAACGCAAGAGGAAGAATTACTCTGTACTGAATTGAATAGTTTCTTCATTATTTCCAAAGCAACAATTTTAGTAAAATGGTTTTACTCAATTTAATTTTTTAATTAGCTATAACTTAATGTTTATAATTTTTTAATAATTAATATTTAAGTCAGGTATTGGATACGCCTCTGGTCTACCGTTTGAGCCGTTTTGCTCGTTTTCAAATGCCGTGCAATCTATTTGATTCTCGGCGACAAATTAAATGGCTATGTAGACCTTTAGTGATGTATAATTCTTTCAACAAAAAGAAGAGAAATTTCAAAAAAAGTGAGGTTGAGATGGGAAGTCGGTGTCCGAGTGGATCGAAGTCACGATAGCTCAAGAGGTAGAGCAGCGGCGTATTTAGCCGAAGGTCGTGGGCTCGAATCCCGCTCATGCCACTGAATTTTTTTTCTCAACCCATACCTTACTTAAAGATTAATTAATTGAAAAGAATTGGTCAATTGGACCACGAAACCTAATCGATTTAATATTATATTTTAATGTGTGGTGATTAGTGACCGTTAGTCGATGATGATTCAGAAATCGTGAGATGCGGTCTGGTGTGACGTAGGTTTCAGAAAACCATTTTCTTTATCGTGCCACGTTTCGAGTTTAATTAAGATCATCTTCAGGGCTCAAAATGTGTGTTTTTTGTGTAATTGTACCATTCTTGCGTGTCGTGTTAAGAGTTATTATATTTTAATAAAGGCGACCTGGCGGGTTCTTGGGGTGGGGTTGACTGGCCTCGAGCAGTAAGGTTAGGGTGCGTCGAGAAGTTAGTGTGAAATTTTTGGAATCGGTAACGGATCAGTTTGCCATCGACAGGCTAGTTTGCGATAGTGCGATTAGTGACGTAATAAGGAGCTTTGACGATTTGTCTGAGGATTTTGGATTGAAAAGATTGAATACGATGAACGTTAGATGGCATTAAAGAAACTCCGTAAGCCCAAAGGTGGGCGCAGAAATGTCATGTATAAGGTTAGTTTAATGTGCAAGGTCTAGACGGATTACGGTGTCTTCGAAGATGTTCAAGTCTTCTATTAAGTTATTGTTTCTAAATCTTGTGTATGGATTCCATGTCAGTATGCTGCCTAGGTATAGTCGTAAGTGTTTGACTTGCATTGAATTCTTTGTTGTTGATGTACAGTGCAAAGATTTTCAGAGCGAACAATAGAGTACAATTTTCTTCATTCAGTCTTCTCCTCTAGTAGGAACCTAGGCATCGTTAAGCTCAAGTTCTTGGATGTTGAAGGTAGCTTGTCTAGGGTACGAATCCGAGGACAAAATTGCGGTACCGTCCGCCTAGTGGTGATGATAGTATTAGATGTACATGTAAGACATCAGTGTAAATGATATAAGGGATGGGTCCAAGGTTGCTCCCTTATGGGACGTCAGCTTGTAACTGTCTAACGTCCGAACGCGTGCCGCATCTCTTTATGAAACGGTCTGTTAGATAGGAATTTAGGATAGTGGTACTAATGAATGGGTTAAAAATAAAATATTTGTGCTCAATAAAAATAACTCTTTTTTAAATAAGCGCCCAGCTTATTTTTCTATGTTGAGCATTTGCGACAGGGACAATGGACTGTATGACGATGAAATTAAATTTAAAAAACATAAAACGAACAAAACCGAATAAAATGAACAGAAAGAAATAATAAATCATAATAAAATAAATCTCACGTCTTCCGTCGGCTCTTTTCCTTCACCGACACCTTGCAGGGGGTTGGTTTGGAGAAAAAAAAGGAGCGGAACACCTTTACCTCGTGGTGGAGTCAACGATCTCGCCACAGTCACAGTTCGATCAACAAAAGAAATGAAATGATGAAATAATAAACCACTATTTCGAGGACATTAAAGGTACGATTTCCGGAAATAACATGAAAGTTTTATTCACCAGACAATCAATTTAAAAATATTCGATACGTTCACCAGGACGGTTCGACAACAACTACAATAAATACAAGAAATGGCAGAGCTGAGAGACCGACAATCCAAAGTACAACGGGGCCCACCACAAACAATGAGTGTTACAATTTAAACTTATATTTATTAATTAAAACACTAAATAAACACTAGATAAAGAGATAAATAAAAAGGTAATTTACAGCACATATAAAGTTCTTTAAAAAAAAAAAATAATAAGTGCTCGTTATACATGTAGGATCTAAGGTATTCTAAGATTTTAAGTAGGAAGTATAGGTATGAAAAAAAGAACGAGTGAGAAGAGCTTCGAAGAGGGGGTGAGAGGGAGTCAGTTTGTTGCTCTCAGAAACAGGGGTAGGCACCGCTTTTCAACTTATAACGGAGAGTATGTTATATGAAAAAGCCTCAGGTCATATATAAAGAGGGGTCGTAACCCAAAACAATATATACACCCACTATATACAGGCCGGCTCGTTTCCTCCGTCTCAGATTACCGTTTTGAGTAATGCCTTTCCATAATAGGAAATAAAGATGGCTCAAATTTGTATGCTAATAATCCCCGAATACCTCCTCAATTTCTATTCATATCGGGTTTGTGCGAACCGGTGAGCCGAAAATTGGATTTGTAAAAAAATTATTTCAACTTTCATTATGCCTCAGAGATGGCGGAGTTGCATTTCGTCAATGCCGTGTTACGGGGTATCGTCTTACGGGCCCGTAACGCTTTTTAACAAATCGAAGGAAATCCGATACGTCCCAATCTTCTTCCAATCCGCCGAATGGCTTTTTCAGAGAGGCCAAACGCTTTTACCCACAAAAAAACAACATAGAATCGAATTAAATTCTGCTGGATCACTGGATACGTTAACTTTGCCCATTTAATCAAGCAATTTATTTCAAAAACTCTTTGAAACCTTGGTAATTTAATTGATTTTTTTATTCGTCCGTTTCTGTTTCGACCGGATTAAAAAATTTTATACTAATAATTAGAAAAGTGTGCTTTTACTAGTGTACTCCATGAACATATAGCGGTCCCCGGTGGAAACACTGATGCTAAGCGAACTTCGCAGGAAGTGAGTAAGAGAGAAAATAAAAAAAGACCATCCTTAAGAAAGGTCAGTCACTTCAATGTAGTACAGTCATTTGTCCTATTTCGTTGGGTATTAAGAAGCTCGTCTACACCCGAGGTTGCAACGTCCATTGCCAAACTATAATTGTCCTCATGTTCATTTTTTGTATAAAATTTTGTAAACACTATATAATAAGGGATGTCATTATTTATTTCGTTTTTAATCATCGTGATCCCCCCAATAAAATACCCAATAAATTCAAAGCTATTCCACCCACACAAAAATGTAACGTTTTTTCTTTAAACCATAAAATTTAGTTTTAAATAACGTAACAAATACAGACTTATCAAATGGTGAACTACCTTTTCTTTCCAGTTTCATTAAGTACATTGCAATTTATGAAAAACGGCGAAAAAAATTCCAAATTTGTTTCAGAAGAAACATATATTGCTGACAAAAAATTGTTTTTGTTTGTCTTATTTATTTTTCTTTCAATAGTCATTTCTATTTTCCAAAGGGACGTTTTACACTGTCAGGCAAACAATTCCACCCAATTGATACTATTTCATTTTCTGGATAAAAGAAAATTCTTCCCTTTATTTGCCTCAATGTTTTTATCAATAATATGCTATATGTTTTAAATTGGGATTATCAATTAGAGATAAACACACTTGATCTTGAATCCGTAATAAGGATAAAGGATTTTTCAATGTTTACTTTTTCGCGAATTTAAAATGTTTATTCAGTCTCATTTGAATTTTGACGCAATAAAGTGGGTAGTTTTAAGCTTTGTCTTATTAATTGCAATTTGTAAGCTTAAAAATGCCAAATAGTGTGGAGGATGTTGCGTGTGATGTGGCACTTATAGATGATGGACGTTCCATGAGGTATGCGGCTATGGCCATCGGGGTTCCATACAAAATTCCGCGAGACGCCGTTAGACGTTAACGAGAAGCTGGGTCCTACCATCGAAGGCCCGGTTCTGGACACCCTAGGGTAACAAAATGACAGGATGCTCGTTTTTTGACTTAGAGGATTTTGCACAACGTGCACCTTAGTGTTGTGATTCATCAACTCCAGAAGTTTCGAGGTGTCCAAATTTATGAGCGTACTGCTCGAAGAAGATTAAATAAATACAGACCGATGGTTATTCGCCCCGTGAGAAGACCAGAATTGGCCGAACGCACGGAGTTGCACGGCTTACATTTGTTCGAGAATACAGCAATGGGTCTTTGGACGACTGGTCTGCTGTGCTTTTTGCAGATTAGTGTAGATTTCTCTCCGATCTCCAGATAGGCATGATAGAGAGAGGTGAAGGCAAAATTGTCGGTACGAAGCTTGTAATTTTTCCAAGAACCAAACTTTCAACGCCACCCAGCTATGATGTGGGCGGGAATCTCAATCGAGCGGCGCACAGAGTTGGTTGTTATCCGTGCATAGCCTTTGACGAGTACTAGCTATGTGTGTGAATTTTTGGAACATCGATCCTCTATGAAATCAGCGACAATCCTATAATGCCACATACACGATAATGCCCGTCCACCTGTCGCTCGCTTAGTACAACATAACATTAGGGTGTTGGCATGGCCAGCGCGTTCTCCGGACTTGAACCCCTCATCAGACATTTGTGGGATAACCTCAAAAGCATAAGAGCACGTCCATCATTTCCTGATAAATGATCCTGAAAGAACTCTTCTTCAAGAATGTGCTAACTTCCAGCAAAGAGACATTCCCAGACTGGTAGAAAGTATGCCGAAGGGTCTTCAAGATGTAATTAAGTCAAGAGGAAGAAATAGGCGATATTAAAATGTTAATTACAAATCTAAAAGAAATTTTATCTGTCTAAAAATTTAAAGGCAAAAATACAAACGTTTTAAATTCTAGGTGATTAAGGGAAGGTAGGATAATGTTTGAATGAGAAAAAAGCCACTTATTCACAAAAGAGTTTGTAGTCTGAAAGGCGAAAGTGTCAATAGCTTAAGTTATGATAAATAGACATTACTTTTGGGAAGAGTCAGGTACAGCTGGGTCCTCTTTATTTCCGCTCAGGATATGGGGCCCCCAAAGAACATTTATATAATGTAAATTTACCCTTTACGCTTGACGGAACGATTCGAATAAAAAATAAAATGTGTAACAACAATTATTTAGATAAAAAAACAAGAATATTTTTCCCTTATTTTATGAAATTTAGGAGATTTCTAGTACCATAGATACAATTGCCCCGTAGGTTGGTTAATTATTAATTACACATTTTAATAACGATATAATGTTGCAAAGGGTTCAAAGAGAAACGAAACAAATTTTTTTTACATTATTCGTTGATTTTCCGGACCTTTTTTCAGCATATCGAATTGGCGAATCTATCGATATTTTCCTTAATCCTGGAAACTATGATTAACACAGTTAATACCCTCAACGGCAAAAAGAGTTATACTTTATCGTTTGAAAGCAAATAAATAAATTAAATAATAAAAAAGGTTTGTTAAAAATCCTCGAAAATGCTGCGGTGATATTGCTGCTGTCGGGTTGGGAGTGGAGAAATCGTGATGTACGGGGTTAGTCCGCAGTTAAATTTTTTTCACACAAAGGTGGCTGGTGGCTGGATATTAACGAAGGTTTTTCGCCTACAACGAATACTGTCTCTTTTGTCTCTGAGCCTTTTGTTCTTCAATTTTACCTATCTTCCCCCCTGCCTTATCTACAAAAAACATTCCGGCCTTCCTCGTCACTCACGTCCTAACCCTACTGTCCCATTACAACTTGATTACTGTAATTTGATGTAAAATCTTTTAATACATTTTTTTAAAAATATCTTAAGAATATAAAACTTGGTAGAGCATCAAAAACCAGATTGTGAAACTCAAATGCAAAAAATAATAAGACCTTCCATCACCTTAGAACTTGTCCCTTAAACATCCATGCAAAATTTATTTAACGTTTTAACTAAAAATAACGTAATGATGAAAAAAGCAGGGTTTTTTTACAATTTTGTGCCATAATATTTTCATTTTGTAAGCAACTTAAAACTGAATTGCGGCATTGATTTCAACGTAAGAAAGTCCTTAAAAATTCTACACAGATGAATTTGTTTTATAGTTTATTATAGCCTTTTTATAATTCAGCCGAATCATCTAAATTGGTATAGCTTTTTCCGTCAAATTAATAATTTTTAATTTCAAATTAAACCGTTACAACTTCATAAAAAGTATTTAAAGGAATTCAAAAATTAGAAGATATGAAATATAAGCTTTCATGATTTGAATGTATAGTTTTTTTTCTTTTTTCGAGTGTTCGCAACTGCAGAGGTCTTGTAAACCCTCAGGGTGCCGGTGTTTTTGAAAAAAGCTCATCTGTAAGTATGTCGGGCTGGATTCGAACCCGGGACCATTACCTTACAGTGATGAGCGCCGTGTCAAAGACGAAACCTTGCGGCCACCGACGCCCCTAAAATATCCGTTCTCTTTGAATATGAAAATTAATTAGGGTTAATATTAACAATTATACGTACAAAATTACATATAAAATTAAAGGATTTTTCTTTTAATTGAGGAATTTAAAAAATCAATGATTTCCTATATAAAATACTACATGATAATGATCTACAATAAAAATAATTAATAATTTGAATTTGAACCAGGGGAATTCAACTAAGAAGTTATACGAACCCTTGGGGTGCCGGTGTTGTTGGAAAAAAACTCATTTGTAAGTCTAAATTGTTTTGTATTTCGCTTTATAAGCTTTTAATTTTAATTCATATTGTATGGTTTTTAAGAGTCCATTCTTTTATTTTCAAAAATGATTATTTCGATATCGTGAGGCGGTCTGTGACATATGTTTTATAAAAAATTTTTCTTTATTGTGCCAACGTTTCGATCTTTAATGAGCCCTGAAGATGATCCCAATAAAGATCGAAACGTTGACACGATAGAGAAATGTAATAAACGTACGTCACACCAGACGGTATATCACGGTCTCCAAATAATCATTGGCTAACGGACAAATCCACACATTTTAAACTATCTCGAATTAATAGAAGAATGATTAGTTATATTTAAATTAATTAATTTTTTGATGTAAGATTTTGGTTGAAATGTAAAAGCCAGTTTCACGAGCGGGCTTGGAACCCAAGAATTTCGGCTAAATCCGCCGCTGCCCTGCAACTTGAGCTATCATAAATCCACACTCGGACACGGACTTCACATCCCAACCTACAACCTTTCGACTTTTCCCATATTTTGTCATTTTTAGTGTGATTTAGAGTAGATCGATGTCACGATAGCTTAAGTGGTAGAGCAGCGACTTATTTACCCGAAGGTCGTGGGTTCGAATCCTGCTTGTGGCACCGGCTTTTTCATTTCAACCAAAACCTTACATAAAAAGATTAATTATTGAAAGAAGTAATTTGGTCAATAGACCACTGAATACAATGATTTTAATTAACTTTCTTGTGGCCTTTAATATAAAAAATCGCTTTACATTTTAAAACATTATCAAATTAATTGAGGAATGATTTATTTCTAATCCATATTGTGTATAATTTTATAATAGTAATTGTAATTAATTATCAAATGGTTTGTAAAAACCCAAATTGTTTTATATTAAAACAAAAATTGCAATTCTGCAAGAACTTTATTTTACCAGCTTAGATTTCATATCATTGCCTTTTTTAAAATTTTATATAAGGTATTAAACATTAATTAATTTCAAAATAAGAATCGTTCATTTGAAATTAAAAGACAGAGGGATTTGAAGTTAAAAAGGTTAATATGAAATTAAAAAGAGTTAATTTAAATTTAAGTCGGGTTAATTTAAAGTCAGAAGGGTTATTTTGATATTAAAAAGCTTTAATTTGAAGTTAAAAAGACTTATTTTGAATCGGAAAACGTTCAATTGGAGCTTTATATGACTCGAGATGACAGCTGGGTTTAAATGATTTATTGGATTGAAAACTCGTTTTTGAGAGAGTTCGTGGATAGGAGATTGAACGCGCATAGGTTTCACCTCGTGACTTATTTATGAAAAAAGTTTTATATATAATTTTCATACATATAAACTTATATATATATATATATATATAT
>CM077100.1:35866928-35888380 GCA_039619505.1 Cimex hemipterus | reverse complement strand
AAAAAAAAAAAAAAAAAAAAAAAAGGATTGATTAATTTGGCTACTTGATGTGGAAAAGGTCTTAAAAATTTTGTTAAGCGTTTATCGATTTTTTATATCCCAATGAAAGAG
This sequence comes from Cimex hemipterus, assembly GCA_039619505.1. Lineage (NCBI taxonomy): Eukaryota > Metazoa > Arthropoda > Insecta > Hemiptera > Cimicidae > Cimex > Cimex hemipterus. The sequence continues at coordinate 35,888,269 of CM077100.1, read as the reverse complement.
ATGTCGAAAGGGTAACAATGCCATACATTCGTTACCATTAGAAAAACCTGGATGCCATAAATACTTTTTAATATAGTGATTCGACGATTCTCCGTACCAAGGTAAAATTGGTTCCATGGGGTATAATTTGTTTCGGACTCGGCTGTGAATTATAACGGACGGGGACGATATTAATCTTCCTTCCGGTGTTGACTATACCAATTTTAGATATAGATCGTTCGGAAACGATATTATATATATATATAAAAGGAAGGGGTCAAATGAACTATGTATTATATAAGACTTCCTTCGACACATCCTATAAAGACGGGCTTGCTTAATAATCTCGCTTATGCCTGCCAAAAACACCTTCCGTGATATAAATATCCGCAAAACGCAAAATTGAAAAAATTGAAACGTCTTTAAAATCCAACCATGAAAGCTTGTTTTTGTAATGATGGATAATAAAGGTACTTTAATTTTTCATGTTTTTGCAGGATCTTGTTTAAATTTATAAGTGCAAAATCGTTTAATTTAAATCTCGAAAAATTTGTACTCGATTGCTTAATTTTTATTTATTATAACACTTAATACCAGCAAAACATGATGGTGGTCCAAATATAGAATGATGATTAGAGTGATTTTTTAAAATGGAATTTTGAAAAAAATAAGTTGTTTTTACCTTTTCAATAATATTGCTAAAAATCAACCAGACCAAAAACAAACTTTGCAAACAAGATTTCCCTGGTATGTTAGATTGGTGGATGGAAGGATTTTTAAATTAATATAAAAAAAAGCTAAGACCCTGATGATGTAAAGAAGAACAAATACAGTATTTTTTATATTATATAAGCACACATATATATTTACAAATATCTCTGAAATTGTCCCTTAGGTTTCTAAAATGTCATTTCTTAGGAAAGGCCGATTTTTACAAAATTGAATTTCTAAAGGCTTACGTGCTTTTACGTACTTTTATTTACGTCGTCCACGAAAAAGTGATACATTCTGTATTGTATATTATAATTAGCTCATGTTTTTGATTAATTTTATTTTGTATGAATTATACACAATATTTACGTTTTATTTCTTTTTTCATTATTTACATCGAATGTAAATTTTTAGTGTAAATCGCACCGATGTATATTTTAACCATTTAAACCAATGTACATTTTTCTTATCGCTCGTAATCTGTATAGAAATATTTTAAAAACAAAATTATATACGTTTCATAGAAGAAAAAATTCATTAAAGGGATTGATTTTTTTAAAAGGTTCTTGGCGCAATAGATCCGTACTAAAAATTCCAAAAATAAATCAAAATATTGTGAGTTGTCAAAATAGCTTGGGTGTAGATCCAAAATGTGCGGGAGTAATTTTTTAAAAGTAAAAAAGGACAAGTTGAAATTTTTCATTTTTCAAAGCAATGAGCACATTGAATTTTTTCAAACTTGTAGCTAGAAAACAAATTGAAAAGTACCTCCTATTGATTTATTAACGAAAAAGTATAATACATATATTTCATATCATAATATCTGTGTATACGTATATAATTTAGTTGGCGACTCTTCCAGAACCGTCGAAACAAGAGATCACCTTCATTATCTGGTGTTGGCAGATTTGGATTCATTAAGGGTCAAATGTGTTTTTGCGTCAAATTTTGCTAAGCCTAGTATTTATACCGTCATCTTGGCCAGTATGCTTACCACTATGCCATGAGAGCCTGGGAGCCCAGGCCATTATCACCGATTGAAGGTTTTCATGCAACACTAGTTACATACTGACATCACCTCACCTGAGGGTACAGCTTTGAGGCTTGTGTAGGACAGCTGGTGTTTTTTACCCCACCCACCAAGAATTAGAAACCTAAGCCTGTATGGATCTCTAAAGTAACACAATACGCTATCCCCTCTTCTTATTGTAACCTACACGGTTAGTTTCTGCCAGTAGTATCTTATGTGTGTCTTCATATATACCTACATCTACATAGATTTCATTTTACACAACTGTCAGTCTGAAGAATTTCCTGAATCCCAGTTTGGCGTGTTGTCCGTATGTCTTTTGACTTATTCGGCATGTCATTTTTAATTTGTTTTTGAGACATATTGTAAGCCTTCCGCTGGGTATTTATACTATATTCTTGGCCAGACCGAAAATTTTAATGATAACTACTATTGAATATTTTGCGTAAAAATTGAATACGTACATTTTACTTTTAAATATTTAATCCAATTACAAAAAAAATAACAACAAGTTTCTTTTATATCAAACTTCTGTCAATGTCTGAAGCCTTCAATTTAGAAATCGTGAAGTAAAAATTTCGCCTGAATTTACCTACCAGTGTGCAAAGTAAGGGGCGGCCTGTAAAAATTAAACTGCAGTACACCCGCAACAACATGCCAGATCGTTTATTAACCCGGAGGTAGCTTAGCAATAATTTTTTATTTATAGTTCACCCCGTCCTTTTAGCTCCGCCATTTTAAACTTTTAATGTGCTGGTTTATATCTAAGGTGGGTCGCTGGGAGGATTACCTCCGATAACGGCTTTAAAGCTCGCTACCGTTTTGCCCCCTCACTCATAAGCTCATTACCTCGAATATCCACATGACCCACCCTTTCTAACAGATTCCACCCCTTTTAGTTCTAAACAAAAACTACTTTTCCACCCCCCTCGTACCACAGAGTACCATAGGGTTTCATTTATTTACAAGTGAACCTAATTCAAATGGATGTTCCGCGAAGCATCATATAGGTTTTTATACTCTCATTTGGCTTTTGCCTATAGAATTTGAGTCAAATTGAATATTTAATGGCGTAGCGACCGTTAAACCAGTGAATAGGAAGTTTGTGACAAAGTCGTATTCTTTTTTATACAAAAATTTGTCATTACCCAGCGTCTGTACATTTTTTGTAAAATATTGTTCAATACGAATTTTTCCCATTGCTGCTTTACGAAGCTAACAGAAATCGTTTCAATATGACCAGGGGCTTTGAAATAAAATGTGAAAAACTATTATTCTTCAGGAGTATCGGTTTTTGATCCAGCTCGAATTTTTCCGGTAATGAAAAGTTTTGGAGAAAGGCGAAACAAGATATACGGGGCACATGCGTACTCTTTTCGCTAACTTTGGGCGCATGTGCAATTCGCGGACTAACTACTTGCGCACTTACCCTCCTCACCCCAATTCCGCGCGCGTGAGCATTACTGGCACTTATTTCACCTGTGGTGGACAGTTCACGCTATTTTGTATATGGAAAAGGCTGAGATGTTTAAAAATTCAACTTTTACTATTTCTAAACGGTCATAGCTTTTTAACACGTGATTGAGATCTCACCATCATTGAAAAGAAGAAAAGGGTTTCCAAATGTTTAACTCCAATAGATTTACAAATTGTTGTAAAAACAATTTTCTGCCATGTTAGATTTTTTGCCAGAAACTTCACAAAACTATTATCAAAACGTTCTAAATAATTAAAACTTTAATTTATCTTTATACGTTAATATCATTTATTAAATTATTTAGGTTTACCATCTTCTTATGTATCAATATAGTTTTCATTCAGAGATTACCACGGTACATAAAACATCGCTTCAATTTCTTAGTTTTTGCGTATTAAGGAATTTGCTGTTGTTTTGCATTGCACTAGCTACGAAAGAATACACTTCTATAAGAGGTTTAGTCTTTGACACGGCGCTCTTCACTGTAAGGTAAAGGTCCCGGGTTCGAACGCAGGGCCGCTGGACCAACATACTTACAAATGGGCTTTTTTTCAAAAACACCGGCACCCTGAGGGTTTATATGACCTCTGCTGTTGCCAACCCTCGTAAAAAAATATATTTAAAAAACATATATATATATATACTACTCGATATTTCGTTATGTGAAATTGTCTGTTTACGATGCGTAAATGCAGGTGTCATTCCTCGTATTGTAGTCAGCACCTCCCTCCCAAGAGACCTACTTATTTAATTCTGTATTTTTAATTATGAAATGAAACTATCCAAAAAAAACTATACACAAATTTAAAACTATACAATCTTTGGGCTAAAATTTTTAATAGAACATTACATATCCAAAAATAGTCCACTGACAAAACATTCCTGGAGGAGTTCCTTGGACAGAGTCAATACATTAAAAGGTGTGCGATCATCACATGTCACTTTGGACTAAGACGTAGTCAGTCATAAACACTAAGATAGCCTTTAATGTCCAAATTCAATATTTCACTTTTTAGATTATTCCAAACATACACACGTTAATTGTAGAAATTCTTCTTATTAAATATTTTTCCTACTGAAAATTTAATTATATCAATGAAAGTCGCATTAAAACTCCAAGAGATCTATTTGTTTTTGTCTGTGTTGAAACCTTAACTAAACGGAAGACAAAATCTCTGAGAAAATTTTTAACTTTTACGAGCTTTAAAATTTTTTTCAAGTATGACCAAAATTCTTAGAAAATAAGACTGAGGATAATTTAAAGAAATTGCAAAGATTGTCATGACAAGGGCGGTGAATAGTTGCCATTATTCAGCAAAAGAAATGGCACTGGTTGCCCCACCGTGGCACGCATCCATCAATAAGGATGGTAAAAGAAAGTGCGAACATACTCTTCGTATAAACAAGCATTATGAACAGCAATTATTATTCTGAAATCGTGAGATGCGGTCTGGTATGATGTAGGTTTCAGAAAAACATTTTCCAACGTGCCAACGTTTCGATCTTTATTGAGAAAATCTTCAGGGCTCGAAGTGTTTGCCTACATCACACCAGACCGCTCTCACGATTTTTGAATAATTATCGATTAACGATCACTAATCTCTACACATTATGAACATCTAACAAATAACAAAAATGTCTAGAAAAATGAAATTAAAAGAAAATTTTAATATAACCATTCACAATAAAATAATAACAAGAGATAGAAACTCTGAAATTTTTCTCAACACTTTTCAAAGTCTAAATTTGATGGGGCTAACAGAAAAATTATAAATATGTGTGTATAAACATGACAAAAGCATACAGAAGCAACGTGGTATACAAAATGTATTATTGAAAACATTATAACAGACGTAAATGTTTGCGAAGAAATGTGCTAATTTGGGAAATAGTTCACATAGATAAATCGTCTTGGCGTGTACGATAACCGCCAACTATGCAGATATTGTAGTATTGTTCCCATTGATTTAGCCCAAGATGACTCTTATTATATGTGTTCCTCTCAATGCGCTAATAGCTGGATCGTAACTTGAGTCATTTAAATTATAATGACGAGTACATTTTTAGTTTATTACTTACTTAACATATTTATTCCTGCACCTCGACCTAAACAGACCCGTGTCCACCTATATTTATAACATCACTAGTCGGCTATAAACTATTAGTCAGGTACGACCATTCTACAAAGTATTATTGAATATTCTGAGCAGAATCAGAACGGTCGAATCATGAGATCCAGGACCTGCCATGAAGTTTCCGTATGAAGAGTTCGCTTTCAGGCTAGACTTACTTCTCGAAAAAGAGGAGAATTACAGACGTTGATCTATCTGAATTTGGAGTCATTGATTCATTGGGTTTTTGTACGTACTTGCTTACCCATCCTAATCCTGGTCAGAAACTGACCTACCACCCCTATGCCCTGAGTGCCCAAGAACCACAGGGCATGATTACACTAAATACATTTTGACATCACCGCACATAAGGGTACAGCTTTGAGGCGTGTATTTTTTCATCCACAGAATAAGAAATTTAAACCATTATGGATCGTTACAGTAACATAGAATGAGCGGTCTCTTCCACTTCTTGACGAAACCTTCTCTATGTTTCCTTTGCCAGAAGTATATACGCCTACATATATACCTTTTTAGGACACAGGATCCATTCAGGAGAATTTCCTGAATCTAGTAATGTGTGTTGTCCCTCTGTAATTTGATTCATTCAGCAATCTTTTTAATGTGTTTTTGGCTGACCTGCCCATCACCCCTATTTTGTGAATTATCAGGGACCTGAAGACATTTTTGTCACTGACTCTTCAGTTTAACACAGACACATTATAACTTCACCTTAAATGGGGTTTAAGCATTGCGTCACTCTGATTCTAAGAGTGTGCAGGTATCGTAGTAGTGTAGTGTACGCTATCCGTTCTCGCAAAAGTGAGCAGCCAGGGGACTGATCACATTTCTGTCCATCGGGATTTGTACTCATTAAGGATCCTATTTTTGTGTTTTGGTAGGGAATTATTAGGCTTAGAAGCATGTGCTGAGGGGCCACCAACCTGAGGACATTACTGTCACTGACTACAGAATTCCAAGCAACTTGAGATGCATTTTGGCATCACCTGATATGAAGATGTATTATATCTGGAACAAATAACTTCTTAAGCGACAGGGTCCAGCCAGAAGCATTACTGAATCTCAGGTTTGCAGGTGGTCTATGAGATTCAACCTGGTCGTCATGATTTGGACTCATTAAGATTCATATTTAAGGAGTATAGTGGGAAAATGCTGGGCTACAGTAGCGAAATAGGTAAACCAAAGGCATTCTCATTGAAACGAAGACATATTTTGATATAACCTCACATAAAGTTCCTGATTGCAAGTGCATATTTTCTTGCTTATTTCCTTACAATGATCAGAAGCACAACATATGAGACATATATGTTTAATAAACCTTTTAATCATGTAATATATTCTTCCGTTTGATTTTATACGGAAGTTGGATATCTTTCGTTTAACCGAAATTCGGCCCTGGCAAAATGTTCTGTTTCTTTAGGGGGATTTCTTCCTTAAAGACAGCTATAAAACAATAAATTAATTTTGTAAAAGGCATAACATCATTTGAGCCTTGAAAATAAAGAGTCGTTCCTCCCTTCTTTAAAGTACATAACATTAAAACAAACGTTCAAAAACAACAGGCTATAAATTGTACTAAAAGGAAATAAGGTGGTGTTTTATGCCGTCCAAGTGCTCCTAATTTCGTAGGGCCGTGGCCGGGGGCAGTAAAATCCGCAAAATATCATTTGAAGCTGGTTATAGCCACGGCAACTGTATCATTCCAAGGAAGTTAGGAGGGGCAAAAAGGTCTCTTTCCCCGCATCACCTCCTGGAATCTTCTTCCCCCAAGCATTTAATGGCATTATTTCAAACGTTCGTATAATATTCATTAGCCAATTTGCCAATATACATTTTTTCGAAAGGGAAAAATTAATGTACAGGGTTTCGATTAAAACAAATGTTCATATAGTCGATTGCGAATAATTTTCAGATTTACAAAGTTGTTACCCCTCCCATGTGTGTACTCATTTGTACTTATTGAAATTCAAGTCACCTTTTGACCTTGGACGTACATTCTACGTTCATAAATGTCAATCTTTTGAAAAGGCTTCACACGCGATGAATGATCTATTAAGGATTGAATTTCATGTAAAGCTCATACAAGCGAGAATCTGAATTGAAATGAGACGAATTATACCAACCAGAAGCATTTAGTTCATCTTTGTTTCTGAAGCGTTGACGTATAGAAACTGATTTTATTCAGAAGTATTTTCCACACAAAATACTTTCATACTTATCAATGGTGTAACATTTTGCTTTCACAGTTATATAAAAGGCATTCAAATTTTTTATTACGTTTCATCATCATAAACTAGCTTAATTTGCTAATCAAGGCTAATATTCACTAAAAAACTAATACACAGAGGTATCTATTTTGATGGCAGGATAAAAATCATTAATCAAAGACCATTCGAAATTTGTCAGCATGGCACCGGACAGAATGAGTTTTGCCGAGTTGCTTTGCTGTGAGGGTGAGTGAACGAGGGTCGCGAAATGAGTTGGGAGCTGCGTCGAATAAACAATGCATTTCCTGCTGTTGCCAATTGTGTGTGATCTACAAGGAAAAGTGCTTTATTCAGACAACATCGGCTCAAAAACATAAAATCTTGTTTTTGCTATTTTTAGTCGCGCGAGTGGCACTTCGGAGCACGGAAACATGGCTTGATTGCATCCATGAATATTTATTTTAAGGTAATTCAACCATGATGTGCTTGGTGTGACGGCTTACGTGAAAACTGATGGAAACGAATTTTTTCATTTTCCGTTATACGGGTTCAAAAGATAAAAATAACGCGGCACAGGATAAATTTTCTCTCTTCAGTTCGAAAGAAATTTGGTTGATTAAAGGCTTTCACTTTCGTTTAATTATGTGAACGTGGCCAAAACACCTTCTTTTCAAAAGTGAACGAGCCCTCATCCGGCCCTTAGAATTTCCTGTTTTTAACCATTGGAGTAAATAATTGGAAAAAACAGACAAACGCTTGGGAAAATATCCTTCTACCCACATATCGAAAGGTTTTACGGTTAAACTGAAAATTAATAATGAAAACCAACTAGCAGTTGATGTCGTGAGGTGCGGTTATGAACGACTTCAACATATTATGAAACAACCGGTCACTAAGAAACACACATTAACCAGTAGTAATGATTCTATTTTATTTCTTTGTAACAAATGGAACCGTTGTTTGCGTTGAGGGGAAAAAGACCTGGAAAAATATTAATATGCCGATTTTACAGTACATTCACAATAACGCTCTTTGGTCACATTCGCAACTCAAGGGTATAACGAATGATTTTTTGGAGATTCATTAATTAACGCTCACTAAATAAAATACATTTCTACATGAGAAGATCGGAGGTATAACGAATGTTTACGCAAGAACTACCGGTTTTTATCCCATCCGTTTCCTTACTTCACTTCAATTCCACGAATTTTAAGTCCGACATGCATTTACTTTTCAATTTTGTCGCAGCTTTCAGATTAACCATCGAAGTCAATAATATGATCACATTTCAATATTATTGAATTATTCAAAGGAAAGACAAAATTTTGCTATTTTTCTATCCTATTTTCTCAAAGTCTATTTACAGTATTAAATACAAGATTCTTAAATTTTATCTTAGTGTAATATAAAAATGTAGCTATATATTCGAAACATTAATTGATTCAAAACCTTGAGTGATTTTTTAATTTTTGGCAAACTATTTGATTTCATGACACAATTTGACACTTATTTCTTTATAAAAAGGTATTTCTCAGCTCCTGGGTATTTTGTAAAAAATACTGCTCGTTAGGATTAATTTTAATTAATGTTCTACAAAATGAATCAAAAATCATTTGAATATAATAAATATGATTTAGGAAAAGTACGAAAAATTAAAATGTACAACTTCTCGCACTAACTTAGCGTATGACCAAGTTGACCTCGTCACTTTCGCCCAAAAATGAGTCAAATTTATCTCTCCGCCCAAATTGTAAACACATCATTAATTTCATATATACAAGAAAAATATCTTTACAAATTGGGGATGCCGTAATAGTGGACCCGTTAGCTCACGTTACACTTCCCAGAGAGGTACATTAAGCCCTCTTTTTTATTTGCAATTTATACATGGTACATTAATTCATATAGTTCGAACTGTAAAGATCTTATTATTTGCGAACGATAGCTGTTTTTTCAGAAAAAAAAAATCATTTAAAAACGCGATATTTAAAACGAACCGAAGCATGTTAGATGTAAAAACATGGATATCAGAAAACGCAATTTTTCTGTTGACGAAAAAATCGATCCGGTCCGTTCACCAGGAAGAGGAGACTCCCTAGGTGTAGGGGAAACCAAATTGCTTGCTGGCGAACGCTTTAAAATATTAACCAATGCTAGAAGAAGAAGAATCCTAGGTCTTTATTCAGATAGAAGATCTACTTGGAATACGCAAAGAGATGATCTATGAAAGAAAGCCGAAATATTTTGCAACGTTTTAAAAATTTTAACCGATGGGGAGCAGATTCCTTGATGTCTCTACTATTTTATAGAGTACCATTAGAAATATTTGCGACTATGGATGTTTTTTGTATGATAATGTTGCACCGTCAAAAAAATATGATTCTAAATAAATGAATTCGACTACGTCTTGTCTTGGGTTTATAAGATCTAACCAATCGAGATAATTCGAACAGAATCTCTTAAACTTTCCTTAAACCTCGGAAGATTAATTCTTTCACACAAATTCAGTTTAAAAACAATGGCTGGAGATCCATGTACCTTTTCCAAATTATGTCCTCAAATTTATGAATATTGGCCCAAAAAAACAAACCCGCTGCGACTGTTGTTTTTGAGTTTTTATATCCTGCCCATGTACCAAACGACGCGCTGATAAAAATTGATACTCCTTTCCCCACTTTCAACATTTGAATTGTAGTATTGTAAATTCCATCGTACGACATGCGCTTAATGACAAACGGTCGCGTTTTCACAGTATTTATACATACGGTTCTAAAATGTAAAAAAGATATTGGTTGCGCTTTTTATGACCCAACAAACAGCTGGAATGTATGATTAAATTTCCACACTACAGCAGTATATACTCAACTGAGTTAAACGCCATTTCAAACGCCTTCAGCTGCTTACTAAGCTCTATTTCGATTAATAAATGCACGATAATCACCGACCGTTTTAGCTGCACACTAAAATTTCAGAATCAAAATTTAAAGTCTACCGACAACCATCTGGTATTTGATATTTTGAAGAAATTGAATAGTCTTAAAAATAAGGAAAAGTTGTATTAGGATGGATTAGGACACACTCAGGTTTAACGTATGACAAAAATGGATCAATTGCCAAAAGATGCTGTTGTTCACGATCAAAGTACGTTCTCTACATTATTCTGATAGGATAGGGCATATCCCTATCCCGATGTTATTCTGTACTCCGTGTTAACTAAAACCATATTATGTCAACTCTTGGTTAAATAGATATCGTCGTTCAAATAAAGAAAATTTCTATAAATCCGTACATCTTAAGTACGGTACTTGCTGATTTAAGAGACTGCGGTAAACAAGGAAATGTGCAAAATGAAATGTAAGTAACGCTCAAACGAGAATCTATTAAAAAAAATTCAAATCTATATGACTACTGTTCATAAATAGAGACATTCGAAACCTAATTATGATATACCCCAAATATAACAATAAAACGAAAAATGATTCGAATGACCTAGAACTTCCACTCAAGTATAAAACAATTCTAAGTTGAAATAATCGTAATGGGTTTTCATGTTACTCTATAGTAATTTTCTTAAAGGAAATGAAACTATGTGAGAAAAAAGTGTGAATGTTGTGTCGGGAAAAGGGCAACTAAATAAAAACGAAATGGCTATTGCCATACAGGCTAATGCAAACAAAAGAAAAATAAACAAAAATTTAACTTCAGGCGCACGCGCACTCCCCGAACGGACTATCGTTATTTATGATATATCAAGATTTTTATATCTTTATCTTGATAACTACCACTTTTTCAATTTCTCTTGGTAGACTATACATTTCTAACAACGGGATATGAAACGTAGTGACTCGTTAATTTGGGCAACCTGGTAAATTTTTGACAAAGTTTACTTCTTTTATGCAAACAGTGTATTTATCAGGTCTTGGTTGTTTTAAAAAATACCGCCCACTACGATAGTTTCCTTATTATGTCGCTATAAAGTGAAAAAAAAATAATCGTTTCTATACGATGGTTTTGAGATGTGTGTACTGGAAAGTAAGCATTTTCTTGCAAGTAAGAAGAGTTTATAATTAGTTTTGCTTTGGAAATATATAATTAATAGCTTAATAGAAAAAGCTTCCATTAACCTGCTCGTACCTCGGTAATTCACCTATCTAGTTGTGAATTAAAACGAACTAAAATTATTTATTAAGGAAAGCACATGGAAACTACGATTATGTATTATTGCAATACTAGAAGTTTTTCCCGTTGAATTAAACGTTGAACGAAAGATTGATTAAAAAAATGAGTGTAGATATGAATGAAATAATATTGATTTGTCCAGAGCTTAGCAAGGGTTGTGATAGATTAAGACATTGAGTTCAAAACGTACACGAAGTGGGAAAGTAAATCTTATCTCTGTTAGATTTTGTATAGCAGTGCAATGTTTTCTACTTTTATGACAAAAAAAATGCAGCTCACAGAAAATCTGTAATAGTCTACAAGTACGTTTTCTGTGGACGTTTCCTTGAGTTGACAATCCATTAAATCAGGTATATGTCTTTCTACGGATCATCAGAAATAGGAGTTATTTATTTTCGAAAAAAGAAGATTGAAGGAATGCCAACAATGGGAAGAGTTGTTTTTTTTTTCGCGAGGATCGGTTACATTTTTTATTTTTTTATTTTATGGCCTCATGAACTAAGCATATCTAGGCAGACTGCTGTATATATTTATTCCATTATTCGTATTTTGGGGGAAGAGTATCGTGAAGACAGGGAATCGAACCCGCGACCGCGGGGTCTACTAGCCGAGAGTCTCTCACGCTAACCACTCGGCTACCGCTGATGATAATAAAGAAAAAGATGATATACTTGTCCTACTAGATTCTAGGGTTTAAAAGTGCATCAAAAATGTTTTTGTTCTGTGAAAAATTTTCTTTCCCAACTAAAAATCCTTTCTAACCTCTCTACGTTGAACTTAATCGGTGACTACTTAACGGTTTACTGATTGCACTGGATATTGAAGCACAATCGTAAAACCGCTTCTCCAGAAAAATTGTATTTTTTCACCTTTCATCATTTCTTTGTACAAAGAACAACAATTTCGAACATTCTATAATTTGTCGTAAAATTTGACCCTTTAATCAAAAAATGTATTTGTAAACGTCAGGGTGTTTCATAACTCTAGTTTGCCTTTCACTGGTTACAAAAAAAACTCGTTTGAACAAAATGTTTTGGAGGAAATGTACTAAAACCGAAGTATTTTATAAAGAAAATATACTGGTAAATCAGTTGAGCAATTTTTCTTCAGATCTCCCTTAGTTTTGTAAAAACTGATTGGTCAGAAAGCGGTAATTATAAATCTTATCTCTTATTTTTCAATTTAGGACTTACCTGAAAAATCCATTTCTCCATTTTTTGCCGTATGTTTCTTTCAATTATTGAATCTAAAGTTAAAAAGGAATTTTAAAGGGCTGGATGAAGGCTCGTACGGTTCTCATCAAAAGGTGTAATGATATAACTTCACGTAATTAAACAAAACTGAAAACTTTTATTCGGCATTTACTAATTAAGAATTTGTAGGAATCTAAGAAATACAAAAGGAAATAAATGCTTCAATGATTTTGGTACGAATAGGTTTTGAGAAAATGGTAAAGATAGATGGCAACATTTTGACCTCACTGTGACCAACTTAGTGATGTTGAAAAATTAATAAAATACGTCGAATATTCAAAGTTTCTTTGACACTCATGAAAAGGAAAAGCGTATCAAAATCGGAAGGCGGTTTCTAAATGGTTGGGTAAACAAAGCATGAAAAAATCGTGTTGGTTTCTGTAAACTGTTGTTCCGGCGTTGATAAAAAATAATGACGGTTCAAAATTATTTTTACATAAAATAGGATTTTCGTGGCTTACATTGAGTCTTAATAGATAATAATATTCACGCTGTAATGCCTCAAATGAACAATCAATTCAGAAAGATGGCTTATCAATCCTCTTTTAAAAAAAACATTTTATCGATACAAAATGAAAAATTAATCTTTACTGTACGTATAATTAAGAATTTACTCATCGTTTTCACTACACGGCCGATAAACGTTCATAAATCAGTCGGGATTCCCACGGGATTTGCAATTATTACGAAACCGCCTTGACACCGTGTTTTTCCTAATTCCTTTGTAAAACGCGCCAAGTTTTAAATGTGGAAAACAACCGAGCGAGAGTTTCAATCTATTGGATCTCCGGGGGGACATCAGACAAACTCTAACTCCTTTAAACGATCTTTAAGTCTTCTAGGGGAAACTTCTAATGCCGAGCCTAGGCGAAGGCCGAGGATAAGCCCGAGAAAACAACTTTCTTTTTAGAAAATAACTCATGTCATTTGCCGACTTCATTGGCTCAAAGTAGTTAAGAAGAACACCTCACACTCTTCAAGAACGTAACAAAGAATAATTATTATGTTACAGACATGCTAAAAGGTTAAATTTTATTTGCAGAAGATGAAATTTACTTTGTAAAAAAGGTCAATTTAATTTACAATCGGGCAAACTTGATTTTACCTGTAATATAAATTTATAAATAAACAAATATTCGTACAAAATAAAATATATCACTATGTTGAAATATAGAAAACAATTTCGTCAATAAGCTACATTTAATCAAAATGTTGACAAACAGAAATCAGAGAAAATATGAATCTCAACAAACTCCTGAGATGCAAGGGAATTTAACCAATCTAAGGATCCACCAAAAAATTCTGTAAAGATTTAAAACAAAGGAGATAGCTACAAAACGAGAGAAAATCACAATTTTGACGACCATTCCAAGCGGACATACATAATTTTTATAATCCTTAATCAACTCTTGCAACATAAAAAAAAGTGAGAAGATATATTATTGATGCTTATCTAGTTACTTCCTTAAATTAAAGCACTTGTTTATCAATTATTCCCATGTATACACGATTTTATAAATTTTTAGTTATAAAACCCCATTAAAAATACCTGAATAATATTTAAGCGCGAAGGAGAATTTATGAAAGAAGGTATTGTTGCAAAATTGACAGACGCACTCTTACGAATATTTATACTTCCAAAGGTCTAATTTATTTATTTATATTAAATTGGAAAAGAGGGAAAGGATAAGCGACTCTCATAAATAACACTTTTTATCAGTTCCTTTCCTAAACATCCGTTGTATAATAAATTTCAGCCTGTAAAAATTTGTTATTGGAACTGATTTCCGGGGAAGCTGACCGGATCTAGTCCAAGTACATATATCACAGAGTTTTTTTCTACCCAGAGTGCGTGTACACGAATATATATGAGACGAGATGTTTCGGCCTTATCAGTTCATATAAGAGCGAGATGGGAGGACACCCTTTACTTTGCATCGCTATAAAACTCCGACGAGCCGTCCCCTTTTCAACCGCAGAAACCGTTTCATTGTCAACTTGTTTTATACGTCTCCGTTTTAATAACGAGACTTCTTTTAAACAATACTTATCTCAGTGCTTAGGAATCTGTGGACTCAATAATTTCCCCTTCTTTCAATTGTCCCGTTTAGATAAGCTTCTTATTAGTAGTTAGTGACAGAACTGTTATCGGACAGTAAAGATCCGAATATTTAATAGGTATAGAATAATCTATACCTTGAATCGGAAAGTTATTCTCTGTAACCATTGTGTGTTATTTGGCAATAAAGATTCGTTTTAAAAAGTCTTTCGTCTAAATCTTGCACATAACTGGCGCAGTCGGTAGGACACTTTTCGGGTTCGATGAATACTTTACTGTATTAACAGTTAGAAAACCCCAAACCACGTTCATCAGGAACGTCCAACTCAAGAACATCAGCGACTAGTACATATATTGTATTGCATGTCATAAAACTCTTGGTTTCACAATATAATTTAGCGATTATATATTTATTGTTATTGTAAAATTGTTTAAATTTTGAATAGAGAGGAAGTAGAAAGATTGAATGGTTTGATAAAGGAATATGCAGACATTTTCTATGTACAAGGAAGTGATCTCTCCTTTACAAAGCAAATTAAGCATTCAGTAAGAACCAAGTATGAAATTCCAATCTATTCCAAAAACTATTGTTACCCCCAAATTCATACAAAAAAGTTGAGAATCAAGTAGAAGAAATGTTGATGCAAAAAATAATTAGACCTTCACATTCGCCATGGAGCTCACCCCTTTCGCTAGTCCCCACAAAAAACCGATGCATAGGCAAAACAAAATGGCGCGTGGTTGTTGATATTCCGAAATTTAAATAAAAAAACAATTGATGATAAATTCCCTCTCCATAATATTAATGATATATTAAATAAATTAGGCAGATCCCAATATTTTACCACTCTAGATCTAGCTTCCGGATTCCATCAAATAGAGAAGAGTCCGGAAAGCATCGAAAATACGACCTTCTCTACAGAGGTCGTAAACTGGTCATTATGAATTTTTAAGGATGCGTTGGGTCTAAAAAATAGTCCGCCCACCTTTCAACGACTAATGACAAATATTTTGAAGGGGATAAATAATGAAATATGTTTATGTTATTCAGATGACATCATAATATTCAGCACAAGTTTAGAGGAGCATATTTCAAGGTTAAAATTAGTTTTTGATAGGTTGAGAAAATATAACTTCAAAATCCAACCTAATAAAACTGAATTTCTTCGTAAAGAGGTATCATATTTGTTGACGTCGAATGGAGTTACACTAAATCCGGATAAAATATATGCCATAAAAAAATTACCCCTTGCCCAGAACCCAAAAAAAGCTTCCTCGGACTGTTAGGATACTATAGAAGTTCATGAAAAATTTTGTCCAACGGACAAAACCTATGACAAAATTTTTAAAAAACCATAGTAAAATCGGCATAAAAAATCCTGAATAGGTCGAAAGTTTTGAAACATGTAAAAACATATTAATTAGTGATCACATATTGAAATAACCAGATTTTGAAAAACAATTTAACGTAACTACAGATGCGAGCAATGTTGCAATTGGTGCCATCCTAAGCCAAAATTTTAATGGAGCGGATTTACCGATTGCTTATGCTAGTAGAACTTTAAATGATGTAGAGATTTGTGTGCGTTAATCGATAATTATTCAGAATCGTGAGATGCGGACTGGTGTGATGTAGGTTTCAGAAAAACATTTTGGGCATTCTCAATACGACACGCAAGAATGGCACAATTACACAGAAGACAACACATTCCTAGCCCTTAAGATGATCTAAATAAAGATCGAAACGTTGGGGCTGTAACGAAAATGTTTTTCTAATTTAAAATATTTAGTGATCACAGACCTTTGCAGTGGCAATTTTCCCTTAAAGAGCCAAAATTGAAACTGACAAGATGGCGTCTAAAATTGGAAAAATACGATGATGAGATCATTTTTAAAAAAGGTGAATTGAACAAAAACGCGGATGCCTGGGCCAGAATGCAAATAAATATGGTTAGAATAAAAGGTAAATATTCTAATAATTCCAAGTTTGATGATGAAGAAATAGATACCCTGCCAGATGAATCCGATGAAGAATTTCCCGAGCTAAGGGAGGAAAACCTTGCGACTTCGATTTTAGATTGTCCTGAAAGAGAAATTCTAAATTGGCCTGACATCATAGATAATGGTTCCACATTCGTGAACGGAGATGAAGATAATTTAAATGAAAGTAGAATCATTATCGACGATGATTCACAATAAACGAGGCACTCAAATTCCGAAGGAAATACAGGATTATCAATCCCAATTACCGAAGGTCCGGTCAATCATTCTGTGAATCAAATTCAAATATCTTTTGTCAAATGTAACGCAAAGAAGAAAGAATTCTAAATCTATTCAACAGTAAAACATGAATAATTGTAGACATCTCAGAAGAAAATTTTGAAAATGAAGTAATATCTTTTATGAGAGAATGTAATAATTCAAAAATAAAATATGGAATATGCTTTGAAAATGGTATGAAGAAAAATTTACAAGAATAATGAAAACAAATTTTCATCAATCGTCTGATATAAAATTTACTATATTTACGGAGAATCTAGTTGATTTTACGATAAAGGTAACGATCTTAGAAACGAATCACAGAGGAATCCAACAAACCTTTGAAAAAATAAAAATAAAATATTTTTGGCTTAACCTGAAAAAATTTGTGCAGGAATTTACAATCGTTGTGAGGTTTGCCAATTATCAGAATATGATAGTGTCCCTCTTAAGATCCAGTACAATATCACACCAACATCTACAAAACCTTTTGCCATTATTCATATCGATAAGCTAACTCTGGAAAATTCCAAATTCCTTACAACAATTGAGACGATACTTTCCAAAAGGATGGTTCCTACTCACAGTAAGTTGTTCTGCAACGATCCGGATTTCGAGCTCTTAGCTCATCATCAGGTTGAAGGACTTCTACAACCACGTCTCTCGACGTGCATCGCCAAAGTGAAACCGCTGATACCTCCGCCAACGCGACGTTCCAATTAACAGCTGATTTTTAATGACGCTCATTTTGAACGTGCGAAACACGGAAATTATAACACAAATAAAATATTAGAATAAAAATAATAACAATTAAAATAATTAGTTTAATTATTTGAATGTTTGATATTATTTATATACATATTTAAAATGGGAGGTAGATCAAAATCTGTTGTATTATTAATGCATTTTTCACCATGTTCATTTTTACATTTTTTAAATTCAAATTTCTCAAACCAATCTATTTTTCTCCCTATGTAGAAACTATGTAACACTCTCGTATTTAGATTCGGGTTGAATTTATGTTGTTTTTTTTTTAGATGGTCCTTAAATTCGGAAAATTTGCTCGATTTAGGCAAGTGTTCTTTTACTCTCGTTTTTATTTCTCTACCACTTTGTCGTATGTATTTAATATCACAATCTTTACAATTGAGTTGGTAAACCCCGCTTTTTGCCAAATTGTCTACTCTGGTCTTGAAAGGATGTTTCTAAGTTAGCCCGTACGCTATTTTAAAACCTTCTTGTTTAAAAAATTTACTGACTTTTTCCGATAATTCACCAATGTATGGCAAACAACGGAAACCTAATGATTCGTTTATGGTGGAGTAACTGAGTCCTATTGTTGTTTCGTTTAAAGTTAATTTTTTTTATTCTTTTAACTAGCAACCTATCAATAAATATTTCTTGATACTCGTTGTTTATTGCTAAGGTTTCAATAGTTTTTAATTCTTTTTTGTAGTTATGAGGTGGTAGCGGAGGTTTCAACATTCGGTCTACGAGCCAAATGAAACCAGCAGCCTTTTGGGACGAACCATGGGTGGGAAGAATCCGCGGGTATCATAGTGTCGGTAGTTGTGGGTTTTCTATATACATCTATTTCTATTAGGCTGTTTATTATGGACAGTTTTAGGTCTAAAAAGTTCAGACAACCATCTTTGCCAATTTCCTATGTAAAATTTATATTACGGTGTAGGGAATTAATTAGTTGTAGAAATTCTTGGAGAGCTTCTAATGTTCCCGACCATATGCATAAGATATCGTCTACATAGCGTTGACACGTTCTCACGTATGCACAAGTATACCCGTTAAACTCCTCGAATAGCCTAGAAATGATTAACGCCTTAATGAATTACTTTCCTCATCACGGTCTTCCTCAGCAGATTATTACTGATAACCGCCCTGATTCCAGTTTGGTTAAAGATCTAATGAAGTTGCACAAGATCAAAATTCACATTATTTCTTCACAGCATCCAGACTCTAATGGACCTATAGAAAGTTTTCACTCCACTCTTTCAGAACATATTAGATTATTAAATAATCAGGAAATTTATAAAAAAAAGAGTCAATCAGATCAAAAGTTAAATTCGCACTTATTGCTTACAATACTAGTATTCATTCTGATACAAAATTAACCCCATTTGAAATCTTAAACGGGCACATTGAAAATCACCCATTGTTAGAAATAGACATAGAGGCGCAGTTAATAAATGATTGTTATTAATCAGAAAGAGAAACTAAAATTGTTGTATTCTAACATAACATTTATGATGAAATACATATCTGTATTAATAATAAGAATATTAGCTATAAAAAACAATATACAACATGTAACCGATAACGGTAGAAAATTAAGATAAATTGTAACTTATTCAGCATTAATAAATAATACTAGAAGAATATTATCAGAAAAGTTAGAAATAATTTTTGTAAAAAGTACTAAGAATATGAGAACTAAAAGAGGTTGAATTAATGGATTAGGGATCCATCATAAAATTTGTTACAGGTAGATTCTTACGATGGAGCTCAATTTAATAAAGATATTGAAAAAATCTAAAAGGTAGTCAAATTAATTTTGAACGACAAATAAATTTGCACTATTCAATAATCAGTAAACTCATTGAGGAATTTTATAAATCATTAACTGTAGTTGTGAAGATAACACAGCAGAACTAAAATAAAATTTTTTAGCAGTCTACAAAAAATTAAACTATTATGTTGAAATGGAAAAATTAAGACATACCGCAAATTTATTACATATCACTTATGAAATACTATTAAACATAGTACAGGATATCAAACACTCATTAATATTTTTCAAACTCCAGACCTTACACCTTAGTATTATATCTCTTCACGAATTTTTTAAGGAAATCACTATAATTTCCACTTATTATGAGGATCAATTACTACTTGAAGTAAATTTAAGGAACATTTTTGAATTTGAAAATTTAATTAGTGTCCAATGTAAAATTATAAACAATCAAATTATTTATCTTTTACAATTACCCTTAATAAGAAAACAAATGTATGATTTATATAAACTAATTCCTGCACGAACAACACCTAAGTCTAATTTGGAAACAATTGTTCCAAATGTAAAATATTGTCTGAAACCAAAAGCGATCTCAAATAATCTAAATGTTGAAGTTTTAGACAATAATTGTAAAACATTTCAAACAATATCTGTATGCTCAACACAATCGATCAATCATGAAGAGAAGAACTGCGACAAAGAAATCGTATTAACAGCATCATGCAAATACACTAGCATCAATTTAGACGACAACCATGTAACCTGGATAGCTGAACTAAATCAATATTTAACCAGCTTTCCCAAAGATGAAATCGTCACAATAACGAAACATGGGGATACAATATCTACACAAAATATTCTTAATAAATACTACATCAAGTAATGTAACATTCCGAAATAAACCGCTTCTTCATTTTTCACATACTTCTGGACATGCAAATTTTCTCAACGAAGTTAAACTTAGTTTGAAAGAGGAACAACAGCCACGATTTATGGTCAATGTAAAACATGTCAAATTGAACCGACTAGAAAGTCAACATTTGTCTCCAGCTTTTGCAAAACCGATCATCACTACATCGATAAGTATATGGACCATCCTCCTGTATGGACTCATCCTACTACTGTCTGGATATGGAATCATCCGGTTTATCTTCGCACGACAGCAACTTGCAGCAGCTGCCGCCTCCGAAAACCAACTTTCTCCGAATGTTTCATCTAGCGGTGGTTCCGTTTTAATAACGAGACTTCTATTAAGCAATACTTATCTCAGAGCTTAAGAATGTGTGAACTCAGCAATTGCCCCTTCTTTCAATTGTTCCCTTTAGATAAGCTTGTTATTCGTAGTCAGTGACAGGACAGTTAACGGATAGTAAAGATCCGAATATTTAGTTGTTATCGAATAATCTGTACTGTGAATAGGAATGCTATTTTCTGTAACCATTGTGGGTTATTTGGCAATAAAGATTCTTTTTAAAAAAGCCTTCCGGCTAAATCTCGCACATAACTTATATATATATATATATAT
>CM077100.1:35842482-35866528 GCA_039619505.1 Cimex hemipterus | reverse complement strand
TATATATATATATATATAATATTTTTCATCCCAACTGGTGGATGGGGAAGTTGAGGTTAAAATATGAAACGCCCAACAGAAAGAAGAGCGTTGTAATTTTAATGAAATTATCTAACGAATGAAATCCACTTTCGTTCAATCTAAATGGAGTTGAGGTTTTAGAGATTAAATCTTTTTCACTGACAGGCTCGGTCCAACAATTTTATATAAAAGAACACTTGGTAAAACAATCTGCTCAGAAATTTAAAAAATTATTGCTTTCTATTGGTATCTTAAGAAAGTATTCAACATTCCTAATTCAAACTATAATTATCACAATATGACTTTTAAATACAGATACATTTTATTATTTATTTGTTCTTAAATATAAATTTTTTAAATAAATAGTTCATTTGTAACCTTTACATACTCAAATACGCAGTACAAATCATAGGGCACCAGCAATGTGAGGAAGAGAGGCATCGGGTAGCGTTTCACAGCGTTTCGTCGGGTAAGTGTTGCCCGGTTTACCTGCATGAGGTTTGTAATGTAAAACAGGTGAACTCACCCATTCGTAATAGATTTCTTACCTACTAATTAACATTAGCTGATTTTTTTAAAACGAGTGTGTTTATATATAGATATACGGTTTGCAAACGATTGGATTAAAAGATTTGATTTGCAAAAAGAGAATTTCATTTGTTAAAAGAATAAATTTCATTTACCAATAGATGAACATGATTAGATAGTGAATTTTATTTGGGAAAATAATGAATTCTATTTGACAAAAAAAAATTGATTTATAAAAGGATGAAAGAGATTCGAACAATAGTAAACCGTATATGTGTAGCAGTCATAATTTAGTAAATGAAACGAATAATAATAAATTTGATTTTGGAAAAGAATGGATTTAGTTTGCAAAAGGGTACATTTTAATTGTGATTGGTGAATTTAATTATCAAAAGAGTGAATTTTATAATCAAAAGATTCAATGTTATACTAAACTGTGAAACTTATACGCAAAAGATTGAATTCAATTTGAAAAACCTGCACATTAAAATGTGGACTTATGAGATATTCATTTTGAGCATTGCCACTTTTCTTACAGGCATTTCGTTACATATTGGGTTGTCCGGAAAATAATGCAGGATTTTGGTATTAAACAAAAAAAAAAAGAAACTAGTTACTTTAAAGCAATGTTCTTTAATCAAAATAATTTCCCATACTCTCAATACATTTCTCCCAACGTGTTGGTAACTTATTAATTCCGTCTAAGTAGAATTCAGAATTTTTAGAATTGATAAAGTCAATAAATGCATTTTCCAGTTCCGTTTGATTTTTGAATATTATGTGTTGTAAGTAGTGGTCCAGGTGTCTAAAAAAATGGTAGTCAGTAGGCGAGAGGTCCGGAGAGTAGGGTGGGTGAGGCAAAGTTTCATAGCCAAGCTCCAATAATTTTTGTGACGTTACACGTGACACATGTGGTCGAGCGTTGTCATGCAACAAAATGGGCCCTTTCCGATTGACCAAAGAGGGCTTCATTACTGCCAATTTCTGATGCATGGTATTAATTTGGTTACAGTATGATTCAGCATTGATGGTTTCGCCAGGATTTAAGAAGCTGTAGTGTATTAAACCAAATGAAGCCCACCATACCGTAACCATTACCTTTTTTTGATGAGTTGGGGGCTTTGGAAAATGTATTGGAGCTTCTCCTTTGTCGAGCCACTGTCCAGAACGTCTAGGGTTATCGTAGAGAATCCACTTTTCGTCACATGTAACAATTCTGGCCAGAAATGGGTCATTTTTGTTTCGACAAAGAAGTGATGCACAAACATCAAAGCGCTGATTTTTTTGGAGATCGTTTAATGAGTGTGGAACCCAATTTTCGAGTTTTTTCACTTTTCCAATCGCCTTGAGGTGGTCAGCGACGGTCGTTTTACTGACTTTGAGTTGCTCTGCAAGTTCTCGAACAGTTGTTTTGGGGTTTTCTTCCACCACTGATCGCAGAACATCATCATTAAGAGAGGAAGGCCTTCCACGACCTTCTTCATCTTCAAGGCTGAAATCTCCCTCCCGAAATTTTTTAAACCACCTTTGCACAGTGCACTCATTAACACAACCCTCGCCCCAGACTTGGTTAATGTTTCTAGCCGTTTGGGCTCCGCTTCGGCCGAGTTTAAACTCGTAAAAGAAAATCGTACGAAATTCTCGCTTTGACATTATAAGGATGACTGAATTATTTCCAAGTAGCGGAATGCTACAGAGGTAAACAAACAATATCATTTGGAAGAGGATTAATAAGTGTTGACATTCATACAAATGAGTAATCCTGTAAACGTAAACAGAATATTTTATATAGATTTTTTTTAATGAAAACTTAAAATCCTACATTATTTTCCGGACAACCCAATATTTTCCCTAGAAAAAGAAACACCTCATCATGGTCGTTATCGATTATTTCATTACCATGTTCGAACTGGCATGATAATCAATTTCATGGTCAGCTTCACAACTATCACTTTCATCAACAATCAGATTATATTCTTCGTCCGATAAATATTGAAAAATGCACAGACGATTTTAAGTCAAATATTATAAGGAGGATAAAAAATAGGAAAAATTAGAGTAGAAAAATGCACCTATTGGCGCGGAACGAATTTTCCTATTGGCAAGGATTTGTGAGAGTTGTAAAACAGTTAGATTCGTTCCTCAAAAGGCTGACACACGAAGAATCATCCCTCCAAGGAAATTGACAATCTTTGTTTACCTTGTATACAATATGATAACTTCGACTCTCGATCGATATTCTGATTCTAATGTTCAGTGTAATAATCTGTGTCTTTTTATGGGACCAAGATCAATTAAAATTGTACACGCTGATATTTTTCTAAAATAATCATTGTCTTCTCTCGTTCGACTTATACATTCTCAGGGATGATATTTTTTGTCTGGAAAGTATTTTATTAATGTCGGTAAGGCTGAAAGATTTATGTTACGGCGTTGTAACAAAGTAGAGCCGATCGGGGGCACTTAGCGTTGTAAGTGGGTTTACTGAAACCCGTTGGAAAATATAGATGAATGATTCAATTCCATTCAATCGGGCGGCGTCTGTTAACGGGGATAAAGCCACACATGACACCGCATCATATTTCCAAAGAGGGCTCCACGATTTTTTCCCGTAGGCGTTCATATATTTTGATTATGTAACCCGTTTACGATACCGGTTCACTTTTACGTCCGGTCTTATTTAGATAGATGTCGGGAAAGTTTGGTTTCAAGGAGCTCGACCATCCATCCCAAGTGATAAAAGTTCTCAAATGAATCAAAATAAGGATGTATAAAGTTTTTGTAACACGCTCTTTAACAAAGGCATATCGGGTAATGTCGACGGATCATTTGCCAGTTTCCGATTCGAAGGCTAAAAACTGCTTCTATTTCTAGTCGTCGTTGCTCAAATGATTTTCATTGGATTAATTGACATCGTATTATCGATTCGTTCCTTCCAAAAGATTAGTTATAAATAAATGCTCTCTGCTGGAGGGAATAAATAAAGTAATAACACACAAATCAGCTACTCGGTAAAACATGGGTTGTTGTGGGGGCACCCGGACACATAGGTCTGGAGAGTAATGAAAAGGTAGACGAGGAATTCGGGAAGTCCCAACCTCCGGCTCCAACACCGCTATTCGGCCCCCGTACTCTAACACTGCAATAAACATTAAAACAAAGTGGCACTACAATAGTGAGGCTTTCACGTATCAAAAGCTGTCAATTGGAGGGGGGGTGGCTCGGAGGATCAGACGCTTAGAAAAGGAGTCATTATCTCTCGGTTAAGGATAGGCGAGGATGAAATACCGACTCTAACTTTTGGGCCAAAATTCCCATCTGGCATGTAGAGAAGGGTAAGTAAAGGTTGCTCGATTTGTCCAATTTAAAGGTGCAATTCCTTGACTCCTTATAGAGAGTAGGAATGTCACCTGTTGTGATAATTATGCTTAAATATCTGGATCTCCTGTACCAATTCTTGGTCCATCAATGTGTTGAGAGGTAATGTAGGTAATTAGTATAAATGAGTGGGGTAAGCCGATGGGGGAATAACGAGTACCCTATCAATCCTACATTAAGCTAGATTTATAATAGGTCTAGGGAGTAATGGACTACTCCAACCTCTAACTGAGAGAATGTTAAATAAGGAAAAACCTATTTAATAATGTGTAAGGGTGTGAATGGTGAAAAGGCCTATGGCGGTATTCTGAGTTCCCATCGACCCTCCATTAGGTGATTAATATTATAAGTAATTGATTTTTATATATACGTAGCACTAATAGTTTTGTGCCCTTGGGGTTTGTTGAGAGTGAATGTATTTATTGGCATAAATGTGTAGTGTGCGACGGTCGGTGAGGGAATATCAAGTACCCTATCGATTCTCAATTTGTTTAGTTGTATAATAGAGGATGATGGAGGAATATCGAATTATCGACCACCCTAATTGAATAAATGGTTTGTACTATGAAAAGACTATATTTAAGAAGAAGTACGAGAAGGATTGAGTTCGAAACTACGTGCGTTGGGTATTGAATTGACCTAGTAGTTAACAGCACTCGAAGCCCAACCACGGTGGTTGGATGGGTAATACCAAAGCTTCTATATATAGGACCGGGATCGTATAAATAGTCCAAACGGCAATGTGTGTGATCAATTTTCTTTCTCCACACTCATTAGTTATTTTGCAAAGTGGGTTAAAATATTTTTAACAAGAAACAAAGCACCGCTAATAATATTTGAATGTAGTTTCTAATTAGGCCCTTATGAAATAGGCGTAAGTACGCAAACCTTGCCTCTATAAAAAATAGAATTTGAAATAAAAAAGGTTAAGCAGTTTTTGTTGTTTTCACTTTTATCTTTCACTTAAAATTACAAAAAATTTAAATCTTGTTGACATACTCTGAATATACGAAAACCGAACCAGCATTCCAGTGGTTGTCATAACCTTGCATTTAGATAAAATGAAGCAGACTGAATAATAATTAGGTGGAAAAACAAGAAACTGGAGGAAAAAATCTGATCCATCAGCCGAAAAATGTATATTTTTTGCTTGATATAAACTATCGTATTTATTGGTTTTAAAAGTTGCTTCAACAGAATCCCAATTGGGTTTTATTAAAAACATGAGTGCCTCTCATTTCTATTAGAAAACCTTAAAAAGTTGCCATTTAAATGTCTTCTATTTTTCTTTCAAAAGCGTCCCTCCATCCCCTCTCAAAAAAATCCCTCAATAATTTTGCCATTTAAATGCATCCGATTTTTTTACACCTCATAAATTAGCATATTTAAAGGTTTCGATTTTTTAAACCTCAAATATTTTGCATTTAAAATGCTTTTTTTTTTTGAAATCCTCAAAGATTTAGCCTTGTGAATGCTTCCCGTTGTTTTTCCAAAAGCATTTAAAAAATAATTCAATAACCTTCTTTTTTCTTGAAAACGTAGAATTTCGGCTTTTAAATGCCTCCGCCTTTCTAAACACCATAACTCCCGAATAAAACCACTTCAAATTCAACAATGACATATACACCCCCAAAAGACTGTGTAGGAACTGGGAACCCAACATCCGCCATTCTTACGGAGGTGTTCTCCAAAATCTTGAAGAGAAACATTGCCCAATAATATGGGTAAGAACGGCATACTTCGTCTTGCTGGTTCGGCGATATACACGCCATTACAGAAAACATAATTAGGGACATTAACACTATACATAAAAATAATCCAATTCACCATACAAACTATTAACAACAACAGCAACAACTTCCTAGACATGGATTTCACCAAAGCTATCAACAAACCCGATTTCCACAGATACAGACTACCCACTGCAACCGACGGACAATCCAACCACCCACACCAGCATAAACTTTCAGCGATATGACACATGATACACACACAATCCGACGCACTGCTGAAAACTACAAAAAAAACAAAAAAAACAACGAACATTGCTTTCAAAAATATGGAAAAATGAAATACAAATCAACAACAGATTGACAATACTCACATAGAGATACACGTGAACTTATAGACTAACCAAATTGTTCAACTAACTCACACTGAAACAGCACCAAGGACCAAAAGTAACACATGAAAACTGTTAAAAAGAAACGTTAACACAACTGACTCACTAGACGATAACGGTGTTTGCAGCAGCATCACATGTCAATGCGGAGACACATACATTGGAAGAGCGGAAGGAAATTAGATTCAAAGAACATCTCAGATCCTTCAGAGACAATGAGAGAAAGCCAAATTGCCCCACAAGCTTCAGCGTAGGAATGATAGCCATAAATAAATCCCCCGATATTATCAATCCAGACTAGCAAATAATGATTATTTTCTCTGATTCCTTGGCTTTAATCATCCTTTTGAGAATAGCCCTATGGTATAGGATCGATTGTACTCATTGTGACGTTTTGAACTGCAAAGGAAAAGAGTATTTTTTCTATGGATCCCCGGGAATCCTCGGCAAGGGGAGAGAGAACTGATGTAGCTTTCAAGGACGGAGTTGGAGATGGAAACCTTGCTGCGGCGGTAAGCACGGATACCTCATTGCGTCCTTTAGGGGGAAAATATATTTACAATCGCATAAAATCTGGCATTCAGTTGCAAACAATAAATTTCGTGAAATCAAGTCTACCGCAAAGACTTGGCGTTCATCGTTTACGTTGATGAGAAGTCACTTAAAAACCCGTGACCCTCCGCCTGTATGCGAAGCATGCAATGAAATCATAAAAAAAACATGTTTTACTATCATGTTGCCTATATAAAGACAATTTTATTCTCTCCCGAATACGCTGGAAGACCAAGAATGCCAAATTATTCAGCTTTTTGACAGCAGCCAATTTAATAAATAAAATATGATCTACTATACAGATAAAAAGAATTAAATGAATAAAAAAGTAAATAACAGAAATAATAAATCAACAATATGAACTGATATTTATTATACAGAAACCAATCTGGGCTCGGCTTGGTAGGGTGAGGGTATCTAGGTCCGATGATGGTGTGCCTGATGGGCTTGAGAGGTCGGGTGTGTATATATATATTTTTTATAGTTTGAGCAGCTCCGGCGAGGAGGGGTTTGGGTGGCTGAACACACATCTGCATACCTACACCCCTGCAAATGCTAAGTAATATGCTATAAATAGGGGCTTTCAAAATATCTGTCGTTTCCTGTATGTCTAATCCTCGGCCCGTCTCACTGACGGCAGTCGTTCCCGGTAGGAGCCCTAGGTCGAAAATGACCCGTGGTGATTCCCGGCCCTTAAAAAACATTGGTTTTTTTTATTTTGATTGATTAAACATTTCCAATAATCCACTTTAAATGAAAATAAGAAAGGGCAAATAATATGTGTAGATTGTGGAGATTTTCCCTAAATATACTGATAATCTTTCAATTTCATGAATAATTGGACAATTTTAAAATTTTTCAATCTAAAGGAAAGTCTCAATGTAAAGTTTTAGTACCAACCTGAAACACAAGAAAGAACAAAAGGGGCGACTAGTTGTCTTTTGGGCCGGAATTTCGCTAAACTTAATAAGAGAAGAGTAGTTTGAGGGAGAAAAAATCGCAATGGAAATTAGATTAAAACGAGAATACAATTAAGAAGTTTCAAGAAGTCACATTTGAAGATTTCCTCATCTGTAAATGTAATTAGTTTACAAAGGAAATTAAATGAGTTTTGTCATTTGACAAACAATTATTTTACTGAGTGTATACATATATTATCTTCTTGTTCACATAAATTAATAATTTTCAAATAAATTAATTTTAATAATTCAGTAAAGAGATAGATGGCAGTTAATATGAAAAATGAAAACGTTCGTAGCTCGTTTATATATTTTACAAATTATTTTCAGTTTTAAATTGTTTCTTTCATCTTCAGTTTTGAGGTATCGTACTGAAGGAAAAGCAAATTAAGTTATTACCTAGCTATTTTAAGATCATCGTCGGGGTAAAACCATTTTAAATGTATTTACAGATTAACATATTTATGTTTTTTTAATGATTTTAAATTTTCTTTATGACCTTAAAATTCCTTGGCATTAGTGATTCGGACTTCAAGGAAATTTGTGATCGAATGAATGTAAGGAAACTTAAATATATCCATATGCAGACATATTAAGATTGTCTTGCCATGATGACCGTAAAAATAGGCCGAAAGCTGGACAGTAACAACTAAATTTGGTCATACTTTGATCTAGAGTGATCAGGAGGGAAAAAGTGTTTATTCATAGAAAATTTCAAAATGTATATATTTTACAATTATTCAGATATCGTGAGATGCGGTCTGGTGTGATGTAGGCATCAGAAAAACATTTTCTTTATCGTGCCAACTTTTCGATCGTTTATTGAGATCATCTTCAGGGCCTGGGATTTAAATTTAAATCGTTGGCACGGCGAAGAAAATATTTTTCTGATGCCTACATCACACCAGGCCGCATTTCACGATATCTGAATAATTATCTATTAACGGTCACTAATCTCTATATATTTTTAGAATCAACATGAAATAGTCGTTTTAACCATTTAAAAATAATCTATAAATTAGGTTTGGTTATTTATGTTTTATATTTTATTTCATCATATTTTTAGCACATTTATAAATAAATATATTAGAAAACAAAGGTTAAATCAATTAGATTTATGAAGACAGAAAAAATTGTTATTTTCAAAGCTGAAATTTCATCAGAATTCTCCGACCATTTACGTTGCAAATCTTTGTATTAACAATTTAACAGAGTTGGATAACAGAATGGTCAAAGTTGCTTAAATCCTGGTGCAAAAGCCGAGATAAGCCCTGCTGAAAACGGAAAAAAAGCACAGAAAATTACACACTACACTCGACGTTATACTTCTTTACGCGATTCATTTTCAATTGTGAATAAAAATGTATATTTACCCCCGCTAATACATGGACGAATGCACTAATCTGTTATAAATAGTTTCCCCATTGCCGAACTTTACGATACAAACTTTACCCAGGATGTCAGTTCTCAAGTAAAAATCTCTTCCTTAGGCTTTTTGTATCATTATGAAGTCTCACGTCTTGTTTATTTATTACCTAACCCTCATTAATGTGCGAAAGGCTCTTAGACATTGGTAACGTAAGCCTAAAAATTTTCCCGTTAGGAATTAATTAGCGTCCATCGAATCCAATTAAGAAGACTGGCTACCAATTAGGGTACCCTTTATTAGACCGGGTGTTTTCCAAAGGAAAGTCGACGAAAGGGCTTCGACAGGCAAGGGAGTATCAAACTTGTGTTACATAAAGAAAAGAGGTAAACACAAGATAAACATCCTTGTTTTACTCGTATAATTAAAGGTGGAAGGGAAACAGGGGTCGGCGAAGCTTTTTCTTCTCTTCAGTTTTTTTTTGTGATTATCATTTTATGCTTTCTCCTTTACGTCTAGGTAGTACTGTGTACGTAAATACATAAAATAAAAGAAACATTCCAGAAATTTTTTTCTTTTAGAGAGCGCGGAAAAATAACTTATATATTATATAACATAAACAACCTTGTAGCAGCATTGCTTTATTTCGGTTGAAAATACTGTCATTATAGCAAACGTTTTGCCCTTCGAAACGTTTGATTTCTTTGAAAACCACAGAAATTTTGATTTGTCAAATATGATCGACATTGTCGGAAACCTCAAAAATATCGCCTTTCAATCACCTCCAATTTGTTTTCTCTTTCGAAAACTTAAAATATTCTGTTAATCAAATGTTTTTGATTTTCACGAAATATCAACAATTCTTCTCAAAGACTTTTCTTTTTCTTCACGAAACTTCAGGAATATCACTATCACTATCAAATTTTTCTCAAAAATATCAAAAATTTCAGATGCCACCTATTTTTTCGGAAAAACTCAACCATGTGGCCTTTTAAATTCTTCCGATCCTATAAACCGCTTTTCAAACAGCTTCGATTTTTTATTGCATCACCTTCATGACTTTTGCTTTTTAAATGCCGCCGAATTTTTTCGAAAATTTTAAAAATGTTGCCTTAAAATTTCTCCCGCTTTTTTCTAGAAACTTCAAGAATAACTACTTTTTTCCCTCGAAAATCTCAGCATTTTATAATTTTAAATGTTTTCTTTTTATTTTTTGTTGGCAAACCGGAAAAATTTTACTTTTCAAACGCATTTGATTTTTTTAGAAAATCTCCAACATTCGTCTTTCGAATAGCTCCGAATCTGGCATACCTCAACAATTTTTCCACTCAAACACTTTCGATTATAGAACCTTTCTCACTCCTCGGATTTTTTTCCAAAATCATAAAAGAAATATCGCCCTTCTAATGTCCACGATTTATTCGAAAACATCAAAAATTTCACGTTTCTAGTACCTCTGATAATTTTTTCTTCGAAAACCTTAAAAGCTTCACCTTTCAAATCCTTTCGTCCTATACGTAAATTATACATGACAAATCATTCTTTATTTATCCTCACTTTTTTCCCGGTTCAACTTGGACCTAATCCGTCAAATTAATAATATAGAGCGGTGTGAAAAGCAGCGTCATGTTTTGCCTACTTTGTTCTACCTCAATTTCGATTTGGTTTCTTTCAAATTACACTTGATTCATACACGAGAATGAACAGTTTGATAGCAATAATCAAAAGTTGTAATATAAAACTACACAATTTTTTGTACACATAAGGAATTTCCAGTTACGAGTGTAATTTATCAACATTCTGTAGTAGCTTTTATCATTGCTTCCTACCGTCAAACGGGTTTTTTCTTAAAACTTCTCTTCTCGTTTTTCTTAATAAGAAAAGTTACTTTTTTTTTCTTCTTGAGTTCTCCCTTAGAAGTTACTTGTGCTTCCTACGTCAATAGAAGGCCGGTTAAGTTTCTTTAAATTCTTCATTCCGTTACTCCGGTTGAATTCGGACCCGGTGTATGAGCGGGATTCTTCTACTTTCATCTCCTCCAACCGATACTCGCCTACTTTTATTCCAGTACCAGTTTTAAAACAAAAAGAATTCAATGGCCGACAATTGCATTCCTCGAAACGAATAGGACCAAAGGGAAAGATTATGCAAGAAATCGGATTCCAAGCAAAGGATTAATTAAATATCGTACCAACTTGTAAGCTAACATTATTCTTATCAAATCGTAGCGGAAAAACACAATACACTGTTGAATTTGCAACTAATGTTTGTTGCAAAAAGAAAATAATCTTGATTTCGGTATATCGAGAATGGAAAAGAGGTCTTTTTGGACTGAGATTAATGGATATACACCCGATTCACATCGATCAATGTACGTATAACGCCATTTCTCAACGTAATAATCAAAGATTGTTTTAGGTTTTGCTTTCAATTTGGATTATATACACAAATATACAAATTATATCCGACAAAGCATTTTTATAACCGAAACGATCTAAAATTGTACACATTGTTGGTTGTAGTGATCATGTTTTTTACATTATTTCTACTCCCTCTCATTTGTAATAAAATTTCTTACTACACAGTTAATAATTAATATTGTCAGGGTTAAATTAATTTTAAGTTAATATTGTTTGATGTCATTTGAATATCTTGTTATTCAAAAGACAGTTAAAATTATAACAAGCGACCTGATTATGAATATTGACGATGACATTGATTTGAGCTATTTAAACATTATCATACAGAAGTTCATCTCGTTCATTTATGTAATTGAAATGTTATGTTAAAAAATAATTTAACGGTGAAGTAGTAGCGATGCGAGAAAAGCCAATTAACCTCCCTCCGGATCCTCAGCGTTCTGAGATAAATTAGCAATGAGGGGGTGGAACATCTCAAATTTCATGCAAGTAATGTTGATGCCGTGATTTAAACGTGCGTAAGGGCACAGCGTTAAGTAATCGGATCAAAGCAAAATTTACATGTGACCAAATAGAATTTATTAAGGTTCACACAAAATTCCTCTTATAAATTAGTATTTGCTTTGAAAGATAAATGTTGACTGTTATGATCATGATTTCATCATCCAATTGACCACGAACCGACGGAACGAACTTTATATTTTTCTATTAAGTATGTTTCACTCCTAGACATTACGTCGAGACATTTCCTTTTAAAAACTTGTTTTTACAAAATAAATGATTTTATTTATAAAATAATGTAAACATAAATTAACTTAATTTTAAATAGGGCAATCACAGAAGGATTCTTTAAAATAAAGAGAGGAAAATGTTTATCGAAAAGTGCAATAAATTTCAAATAAACTTGGAACATTATCATAACTGTCAATAAAAACCAGCCTCGGGCGGTTCAAAAAATGGAAAGGGATTGCCCAACGTTGCCGACATAAAAAAGAAGAAATACGAAAGGAAAAAAAAAAGTAGGTAAAGGTATTTCTTCAAATATCAGTCAGGGCCACGGATAACTGAAAATAAAGGTGCTGGGGGTTAAACAGTAGGAAGATCCCGGGAGCGGTTAATCATTGTTGCGGGGAGGGGGGGGGGTTGTAACATAAATGCTCCTTCACCGACATTCCCTTTACGCCTTCGAGTTTGTCTTTATTACTCTATAAAAACTTTATTTATTCAAACATAATAATTGCTCCTTTCCTTCAGAAAACTTTATTTAAAAAATGTAGTTGAAGAAAAATTCAGGGATAAAATATAACTCGGACAAGTTTAAATAATGTTCGTACTGTGACATTATTTTTAACTGTGAGAAATCTCACGAATTTATTTGATATGTGATACCTTAACCGCAAACTTTAAATCACTATTTTATGACGACAAATTACAATTTAAAAACACGCTTTCAATTAAAATTGATATCTGAAGAAAATTAAGAAGACAAGGGATTCTTATAAACTGTGCTAATGTGAAAAAGGAATTTCATCAACCAATTTCCGAATTTATTTTTGAAATGTTTTCTGTTTTCTTTAAAATGGGTTGTACGTAGCTAGTTCATACCAACTTCTTTTTCGAAAAAATAAGATACCGTTTCCTGGCGTCTATGGGCTAAATGCCCTTAAGTCTTGGAATTAACAAAAAAAAACTCTTATTCCTACAGCCTTTTTAAAGGAATCCAAATTCCAAAGCAGTGAAGTTCCTGTTATAGACCTTGAAGACAAAACAAAATTTTGTTTGGGCATCGGGGGCACTAAGCATAGGTCAAAAAAGATGAACCTAACTTGACAAAGAAAGTTTGATCAGGGCACTACCGTTCTCGAACCCTTTTGCGACCTAGCAAATTAACATCAAACTGTAGGCTGACAGTATGTCATCGGTTCAATAAGATCATATTGATAATATATGTGACAAGACATGCTTTATAAAAAACTTTATCAAAGACCATCGCATAAAATAAACGTATAATCACGACGTAAGGCAATAATGGCAAGGCATATAAGGCATAAGATTGCTAGATGCTGCCGGAAGCATATGTAGAAATCGGTGCAGCAGAAGAATGTACACAGAATATTAGGAAAAGAAACACCCGTGGGTGATATGAAAAAAAAGCTTTAGGATATCTCATTATAATAATTTGTGATTGTGCACAAAAGACCAATATTAGTAGGGTAATGTAAGATAAAAAGGCAGCCTCATTTTGACCTTCACTTAGCTTATCTCTTTTTAACTTTTTAACAATATGTCGAGAAAAAGAGAATAATCAATACCTACACAGGATAAAAGATTAAAAAAGAACTTCTAATTTGAAGAGTTCGGAAAATCTTCCCCAACAAAACGTAAAGCAAATTAATGTACGAAACCTTAAGTTCAATAAAGCCCGAAAGAGAAAACCTAAAAAACCGGTTAAATTATCTGAGGAAGAGGTTGGATGAGCTTAAGAAAGCCGTTCCTTTTTAATGTGCAGTACTGATTGAAAAAAAGCGAGGTTATGTTTATGTAAGACGGTCCCCGTCTGAGGGACAAGTTTTAGCTGTTAAAATAAGAACAAGTTAGAGTGGACGATGGAAGGGAACAAAGGAGGAACAAACGACCACCCAGGTTGACGGATAGATAAGAACGCCGAAGTGTTTGGCAGACCCAAGAACCTGGAGAACTAGTCCAGTTATTTAATGCTGAAGGGTTGTCACATGGTCAAAAATATGTAAACACGTAGAAATCGTAAATTGGTGTTGCATCAACCCCGTGCGCGATACCCGTCTTCACCGGCCCAGCCGCGGCGTGGGAACTCCCCAGAATTTTGAGTTTCCTTTCCACCCGGTAGAGAACCCGGTATAAAAGGGATGACTGGGAAGTCAAAATTCAGTCAAAATCAAACTAGGCAGGACCAGGCAAAGGCAGTCAAGAACAGGAGTCACCTCGGAAGAATTTCCTGGGTCAAAACCAGGGACTCATCCCAGGCAGTTAAGACCGAAGGCTGGAAGAAAAGCAGCCTCCGTCCGTCTGGAATTCAACAAGAGAACTCAGACAGCCTGAGCCAGAGAGGACCAGCCGTTGCGACCCATCGAGCCAAGTTGACGGTCGAGAGAGAAAGATTAGATGCTGTGGACTTATATCGTGGCCAGTGTCGTTTGTGTTGTCCCTTTGTTGACAGACTCATCCCAGATTTAGAGTTGCGGCTGACTTGTAGATTAATTATTCTGTGGTTTGGGAATCGTTAAGAGATGGAATTATGTACAATACATGTTCCTGAATATGCTCTCTGGTTTACTGAACTTTGGAACCTTACATTCCCCTACACCAGAATAAGTAGCCACGTACTTTCGCCGACTAATCTCTTGTCACTTAGAGAAAAGCAAGCGAATATTGAGAGATTATTCGGCCGCCACGCCGTCGTCCAAGTACATTTAATGAAGCACGAAGAAAAGAAAATTACAAAACGGACAAAATCGTAACGGTGTTCCTAACCAAACTTGAAGTAAATTAGTTAAAAATTATATTTCTGAAATAAGTGAATTTTAGTTAATTTGATTATATGAACATTCACATAATTCTGAAATATTTTTTAAATGATTAAGTTCAGCTTTTATGATTAGTTTTCAGGAGTTTTAACATTACACTTTTTTAGATTCTATTAAAGCAAGCTGACTGGCACAACACGGCATAAAACAAACAGTTTCGCAACACTCACAAGTCGTGCGGGTTTAATCTAGCTTGCAAATTTAGGAAGTCGACTTTTTCATAAGTTGGATTTCATAAGTGGTGGTGACCCAGGACGGTCAGTAAATTACATGAACTTAATTAATGTTTAAATTCGATTAGTGATGACGAGCATTTGTGATTCAGAAAGCAGAGCGAACTATTGGTTGGTCCGCATTACGCACCCAATTAACAGTGATATTTTTTAAAACATTTAATGCAATTTTTGGAAGCAACAGATGTTTAGAATGATAAAAAAGTTTTAAACTTAAAGAGAGAAGACCCGTGGTAAACGAAAGTAAACCCATAGCGAATATTCTTACCTAGCCTTGTAGCTTTTATCCAATTTTGTGCGACATTTTTATGAAATGACGAAGACATTCATTTCGGGAAGATTAGACAAGATTGGGCTTTGAACGTAGGTCGCCAATCATCGAGCTTAATGCGCCAAAGTAAAGAAAATTTAAAATAATAACAATTTATAATCCTATCGAAATTTACCTGAATAAACGTGAAGAACCATATTTGTGAAAAAAGTTAACCCCCCTTGGCAAATACAGTGGTTCGGTTTGTAGAAATGACCCCGGCTGTCTTCGATATTCGGATGAATTGGCTTTAGAACGTTTCTCCCATTTAGGTTGGTCGACGAACGGCTGTGTGCCTTTTGTTTTCGGAAATGACTTACTTGATTTATAAGATTCACGAACCCACATGTGTGATTGACGTCTGCGCCCAGGATATAGTTCGCGTTATCGAGTAGCGGCATGCCGCATATTACGCATTTCATGGGAAATTAAAAATTTATATTTTGTAAAGTACATACATCGAAACATTAGAAGAACAGTTCGTGTGTAAAATGATTGCGTTTAGATGATAGCATGGTTTTTGAAGGGAGAACACTCATGTAATAACTTTTTAAATGGTATAAAAAAAACCAACATTTACATTACTCTATGAGTTGCTTCAAAATGCAAAAATATAAACTTGCTTTTTCAAGTGGCAGTCTTTTTTTATAAAGTCCATTGGTATTATCCAGTCAGATTTGTGTCTCCAAAATATTCAACCAACTAAAGTGGTTTTTTAAAATTTTTTAAATAGGTTGATATGATTACATAAGCAAAACTACTGAAAAGAAGTAGAAATTGACAGTGATATGCGAGGATTGACAATTCGGAAACCCTGGAAAAACGACCCTTGTCTATTCGAAACATTTCACCTGATCCACCTGAAACTTCTACTTTTCTTCTCAAAAACAAATCTGCGTTATACAAAAACAACAACTGCGTTATGTCTATGCATAATACGTTCATTCTTATTTGGAGCATAAGTATATTTTGCAGTGTAAGCAAAAACCCTTCGAATAACGTTTTATCTAAGAATTGTAAAGGTCAGTTTTCAATTAAACTATTACAACAAAAAAACAAAAAAACTTTAAGACATTAAGATAGGGGGAAAAAATAAGGGCCCACTAAACTGCCTTCATATATGGCCTAACTATGTAGGCGAGTAGAAAAAAAGGTGATTAATTAAAACGAAACTAAATATAAAGATAAAGTATAATAAAATTTAAAAAAAATGCAACCTAACTTGGAGTGATCAAAAAAGGCAAAAATGTACACTTAAATAAAAAAAATTCCTATTTTCTTTAAAACAAAATTGTTATCCTCTAAAAAATAAAAAATTGTAAGTCCTATACTACTGGCTTTTTGAGAACCACAAAAGGTAAATGCAGTTTAGCACGGCACCTTGTGGATAGGTGGATTTTGTCCGGGTCCCAGAACTTTGTCCCAAGATGGCCGAAAAACGCCTTCCACCTGACCGGTTGAGCTACTTGTCTATTTGACCTCTGATTTGGCCTCTATCTTTCTCAAAAAAAACCCTCATCACCTCGGCTGAGGAGTTTGTTTCCACTGCATCCCCTCTCCTCGTCCATACAGTTTTCGGCCCCAAATTGTACTCCAAATCCTTTCCTTTCCAAGCTGGACAAATCCAGCTTCAAAATTTGGCGAAAGCATGAAATTTGAACAATAATATCCTAGCTAAATAGTAGACAATTTAACGCTAGCATTTAATGAAACGATTCTTGGATAGTTTTAGTCGATATGACAAAGTTCTTTAACACTATCTGGCTTAATGGTTTGGTCAATAGGCTGATGTAATATAAATAAAAATGTGAAGAGATTAGTGACCGCTAATCGATCATTATTCAGTTATCGTGAGATTAATACACGAGACACGATATCTGAATAATTAATAAACAAAAATAGTCCACCCCTCTTATGAGAAACTATCCACGGTTTCTTTCGACCAATTTATTCCCAACGGACCGACATTATTATCGGTATTTGAAGGTTTTATCCTTGAAACCATTATTTTTTTTGCATATTTAAAAAAAACACCTACCCCAAAGAATGCAAAAATGGTTCTTAACCTTACGGTGTAATAAATGGAAAACTGATAATGCCAGTTCAGTTTATTTTTATGCATTGACTATAACCCACTACCAGTCAGACAGGATAGAAAGTGCTGGTCCTTTCTCTCCTATCACTTATCTAGATAATTTCTAGTTCTAAAACCAACTTCTCTCCCCGAATTGAACGATGTTGTTGCTCGCCGACTCTAAACTTAGACCCATGCTCTTTCTTGAATATTTTAACAACATAACTCGCTTAAAGAATGCTAATGGCGAATGATGTTGGCGCTATCATCTGCCTTGCTGTCTTCAAAAAGGATAACGTCATAATGCCAGTTCAGTATGCTTTCGTGTAATGTTTATAAAACACTATCTAATCTAACAGCCAATAATGGTGTGTAACTTCCCACTCTCTTATCTCGAGATAATTCCTAGTTTCCGGCCGATCATATCTCTTCCAACTGAGCGATGCTGGTGTATCTCAAGGCTATATCCTTGGACTCATCCTTTTCCATGTATATATATTTTTGACATTCAAACGTGTCCCTTGGAATACTCCTAAATTTAAAAAAAAACTTTTCATGAAGGGAAAAAATGTAAAAATATATATAATGTACATTTTAACAAAACACTTGGCCCAATGAATGTAAAATCATCTTTTATGGTAATGCCATCAATTGTGCCTTTATATTATTTTGTCGTCCAAAATATCTTATGATAAATAAAATATTTTGTCGAAAATAAGTTTAATTCTTTAATCCGGTCTGGGGCGTCATTAGTCGGCTCGCACGGGTTGGGCAGGTGGTGTCCCCGGCAACACGGGACATTGGCCGTATGCATCAAAGCAAAGCAAAAAATAAATGGTTCTAAAGAGTATCTAATTTTTTAGTTTTATAATAAATCCACTGATCAATTTTTTAACGGTATTCATCGTAATCGTATGTATTCATGTTTTAAATTT
Organism: Cimex hemipterus; assembly: GCA_039619505.1. Taxonomy (NCBI): domain Eukaryota; kingdom Metazoa; phylum Arthropoda; class Insecta; order Hemiptera; family Cimicidae; genus Cimex; species Cimex hemipterus. Next base: position 35,848,067 of record CM077100.1, on the reverse strand, counting down.
TTTTTTTTTTTTTTTTTTTTTTTTTTTTTTTTTTTTTTTTTTTTTGTACACGGTTTATTCAGTGTTGAAGAAATAGCGAAACTATTTAACATACAATACGAGTTTCTTGTTTAAAAGGTAAACTTCCCTCTCGCAATCCATAATTATTACAGAATTTTTTCCGGCACGATACACAGGTCCGTATTGTAACGCTCATAATTAATTAGACGTTAATTTTAATTTCAACGGAATCGGACTTGTTTCCCGTGAAATATTTATCATTTGGATTATACATTAACTCGACAAGAATTAAGTCCGGTCAGTGCACCCGGGAGTGTCTACATCATTATTAAATGAAACACCTTTTTACTAGTACGTTTGGTATTATTAATTGGCATTTGAGGAGCGTTCGGAGATAAAAAGCAGAAAGTCTAATTAGCAATTTTCTAAATTTAATTTTACACTGGTTAAAAGAATTATTGTTTGGATAAATTTATAAATAATAATTCTACAAATATTAACACTATAGGTTTTTTAGCCTTAGGTTTTACAAAAGAGGTTTAAGAAAATGAACACATTTTAACTTATGTAAATCTATGCGTACGAAATTTACGCAAATAATCAAATATACGCATACGAAATGTTTGAATAGATATTTGCCTTATATTGTATCTATGAAGTCTCTTAAACGAGTAGAATCTATCAATATAGATAGTAGAAATATCCTCACCAGGGGACCATTGTTCATGGAACGAATCATGGGATGGAATAAACAAACATTCATATCCCTCTTTCTCCCCTCTTTCAATCAGGGCAGTACGGTGAGAAGCCACTGTTTCTCCACCTCCTAGGAGTTTAAGTAATTCACGAGAAAAGAAGATTTTTTTTACTGTTTTCACCCATGAGAGAGGTGCGTGAAATTTAATTTCAATCCAATTGGAACTGCCCTCAGAAACTCATTATTTACGCAAGATGCAAAGTCATTTGGGCGGGGGGGGGAGCTAAGATGTAAAAGTAATTACTTACCTGTAAAGGGGTATCCCAGCATCTTCCCGGAACCAGAAAACCATGTAAACTTTATCGTGACCGGGCGGCGTTACATTGCAGGGCAATTCAACGTTTTTCCCCTCCACGGCCTCCACCAGCTCAGTTATAACTGAAACCAAAGATCAAGTTGTTAAATTTTACCAAAAAACTCAAAAGTACAAACTAGAATTAAAACATTCTCCAAAATTGTATTATTCTTCTCAAAAGTAAAGCTACAGTTTGAATCCATATTTCATTATCTACGCCGTTTGCTTCAACATGTATTGGTATGTATAATATAAAGGTTACCGAATAATGTAGAGTGCCTATCCTCGCTGGATTGGTCTGTCAGACATGTTCTAGCATTTCGCCATCTTCAGTTTAATTTCTGGGCTTAACCAAGCGTGGAACATACGAAGAAATCTCACGACATATAGATTTTTCCCATGAAATTAACACTTTTTAAATTCAAATTACTCATTTTCAATTTCAAATCAACGCTTTTCACTCCAAACAAACGTTTTCAATTTCAAATTAACCCTTTCTTTAAAGCGTTAAAAAATATGAAGGTGTGAGTGTGATTCTTATGTGAATTACAATAATCAATTAAAGTGATTTTCCTAGCGACGTACCTTATTTTAAAATTCACCATGGGGTTTGACAATGGTTGTTTCCACTCTTACTTTATCACTAGTGACGTAACGTTCTTTAATTGACCATGAGGCTTGATGATGTTTGTTTTCACCCTTCTTTTTTTTTACCTTGTGAGTAACTTTTTTTTATTAATTCACTATTTTCGTGGTCCGCTCTACCAATTGATATATGATAAGTAATTACGGTTTTTAGTTGAGATGAAAAAAAGTTAATGTCACGAGAGGGATTCGAACCCACAACCTTCGGCTAGATACGGCGCTGCTGTACCACCTGAACTATCGTATCTCGATCCACTCGGACATCAACTACCCATCTCAAATATGGCAATATGGCAAATAAGGCATGCGATACATTGAAATATGGAAAAAGGAGGCAAAACTCGTAAGATGAGGTTGAGATGGGGAGTTGATGTCCGAGTGGATCGAGGTCACGATAGCTCAGGTGGTAGAGCAGCGTCGTATCTAGCCGAAGGTTGTGGGTTCGAATCCCTCTCGTGACATTAACTTTTTTTATATTCACAATGGGGTTTGAGGATGTTTGTTTCACCCTTATTTCTTACCATACTTTTTTAAAAATTCACCATGAGGTTTGACGAGGGTTGTTTCCACTCTTATTTTTTATTTTGTGACGTAACCTTTTTTTATATTCACCAATGGGTTTGACGAAGGTTGTTTCCACTCTTTTGTTATACCGAATGACGTGGTTTTAAGAATAGTTTAGGGAACTGTCACACCTGTAGATAGGAACGCAAGCCCTTATTGCAAGTTTGCTGGTAATTTTGGGACCTGTACATGATAGGAAGCCCCCTTATACCCTCATTCTATCATCGACAAGAAAAAAATTCATTTATGTAATTTCCTTAAAGATAATGAAATGTTAGATTTCATTAGTAGTAGTTAAATTGTTTTCCAATATCGTTACACCCATCAATAGAAACTTTAAAAATCTATATTTCTTGTTCATGGGGGTTGATGGGCGATGTTTTCGTTGGGAAGTTCTCTTGTTACAAATGATGAATTGCCAAATACTTAAGATAAGGTGATTTGGAGGATTATCAAGGTGCCGGAACATTTGATTCTCAAATATATTAAAAAAACCAATCAATTCATTTAATTCAATATATTCAAAATTTGAAGTTTGAACAGCTATCAACCAAATGAAAAAAGAAAATATTTTCTGATCAGACATGAACACTTGATTCCCCATTTTTAAAAATTATTCGAACCACTTATCACAGTCGGAATCTCTTACGACTAGTTAGGTCTAAAATACTTGATATTTAAAAATAAAATTTTTCTCGCGTTGAAGAGTTTCCAGTTTTTCTACCCCCATTGAACAAAATATTTCCCCGTGAACATACATATGTAAATCGTCTATTTTTGCTTGTGCGATTGAAAGAACAAAATGGTTAGTTTAACAATAGGAATTACTGTTTAACAGAATCTAATAAGTAGAATATACTAGGTCACGCAAGGCACAAAGTTCGCCTTATCAACCACAATCATATGGAAATTAGGCTTTTGACGCCTAGACACCCCACAATCGTCTTTATGATGTTCATTTAAAAAAGAACAATCTTTGACTTTGTTGCCCGTTTTTTTTTTTCACCCGTGGAATATCAAAAGTGATACGACGCTATATTGAAAAAAAAAATTGAACAACACGTGAGTCGAAATGTCCTAGGGACAGGTACTCACCTCGGGTTTCATACGTGTCCCATTACAGAATACTTTCGTATTCCGGAGATTTCATTATTTAAAAGTCATCGTGGGTTGTGCATAAAAGTCCTCTCAACTTACCAAGTTTAATTGGATTCTGAAAGGATAAAAATGTTCTGGTGCCATTTTATTCCATTCTAATTTACGCTGATCCATCTCTTTCTCGGGAACGTTAAGTATAAAAAGTTAAATATATACAGGGTCAACTTACTAATATATTTACACCTCAATATATCAAATTTAACTTAACTACCAAACTAAAATTCAATTTGGAATGCGTATGTACGCTATTGTGATAAACAAATAGAAATTCTATACGACAAATCATTTTGTAATTGAAACAATGGCGAATAACACTGTTTAACAACAATAAAATATTGCGATAGGTGAGATGGAGCTTTTTTGTAAAAACCTGAATAGCTTTTGAGAAAATCAAGGGTTGGTTTCCCAATACCCACAGGCAGATGCTAAATGTAATTTTTAATGAAATATTCCATAGAAAAATCTTTTTTTAAATATTCTGTACGCGGACTTAACTGTTAAAAAAAGATATACCAGGTAATATACAGGGTGGCTCCAATCGATTCAGCCACACTTCCAGATCTTATACGAAATTGAACGCTGAGTAAAAAAGGTCCTATGAACCTGTCCGCCAACCCATCAAGTTCTGACCTACAGGCAAAACACCACTTATTCGTGAAATTGTTAGTAAACCGTTAACCTGACGTAAAACGGCTCGAAACAACAACTGTAGAGGATTAATTTCAGAGTCGAATGAGATTAAAATCGGCCGAAAATTTCATAATTGGCGATTTTTCGAAGTTAGGAGGTGAAGGGGTACACAAAATTCACCATTTCTGTCATTCTTAACGAAAATTCACAACTTGAACACCCTATCAAAAATTCTCCGTCACAAACCTCGTTTGTTGGTGATCGAAATCTCTGTCACATTATACCGACTCCAGTCCGATTCATTAAACATTCGAATTTTGGCTAATTTACTGCTTTTCACCCAAATCGATTGTTGCTGTTTTCTGATGGGAACCCTCTACTGAATGAAATAACGTACGAAACGGCTTACTTAACAATGTTAGACAGCGTACGCATCTTTTAATGAACGTTACGTTTCATCTATTGTAAAAAACCGTTATAACAGCTTGATTTACTTGCATCTACGAAGCCTAAAATGCATACATATGCATATTAGGCAATAGGGCCGCCTAGGGAAAATCAGAATTATTTTTCCGAGCTGAAAAATTGTCAATTTTTCGTGATTTGTATACAGTAAAGATGGTAACGGATGTATTCGTAACGCAATTTCAAGAATGCCAAGCCAATTGAGCTTTGTTTATTATATTAGGGGAAGCAAAATATTTTTATTTTCGGAAAATATCTTTGACGTATTCCTTCTTTTGGAACTGACAATCAAATTGTAAGGTGTCGATCATGTCAATAATTACAATAATAACACTTTAACAACTTATTATTAATTAAATTAACACCATTTCTGGACAGAATGAAAGCGGTTCTAGGATATTGCAGACTTAAAAAGTGCTTCATACATTTTTTTGGATGTTAAAAATCGGGTTCTGGTGCAACTAGGCCATCCCTCATATTTTTTGAAGGGTTTTAATGTATATTCTCTCATAAAATCACACATACTTTTATTTTTATGAATTAAAACCTTTTCGGGCAAATCCTTACTGCCAGTTGAAACGGAAAAATTTCGAGCTTGATCAGAAAATTTATTATTCTGAAAACTTATATTTTTTCAGGTTTCGGTACACTTTTTATTTTTATACCTCTTTATATAATTGAACAGTTTTTTATGTGATAAAGGAATAAGAAACGTTGCATCATATAGTTTCAAGTTCGGGTAAATCTTGTCTTGACGAACTGGCACAACAGTTGTTTGGACCAACCACAGTTTAGGTTTACCTTCTCAATTAAAATTTATAAGTATCAACTTCCTACTACAAAAAATTGGTTTACAACTTTTATATTTCGTAAAACGAGTGATAATTCGTTCCTCCTGACCAGTTGTATTCTTCCACATTTCGTTATACTTTTCTCCAAACTCTTCATATTTCATTCAAAATAGTTGTTTTTCCGTTTTATAAGCCAATAATTTGTAACCAAAGATTGCGAGCAATATTGAAAAACCAACGCTTAGGAGTTGAAAAGTATATATATATATATATATATATA
>CM077100.1:35831739-35842082 GCA_039619505.1 Cimex hemipterus | reverse complement strand
TATATATATATATATATTTAAATAAAATGGCTGTAAAAATTTGCCACGAGTTTACGTTTTGGTCAAAATGTAAACATTAAATATTTTGAAAAAACTATAGCTAGGGATTTGTAGTATAAAATGTCACAGAAAATAAAAAAATATTGGTTATAATCAATCACGCTGAATAGAAAATAGTACTGAAAAATGGCAGCTTTGCCCTTTTCTTTGAATAACTAATTAACGCTGAGACTTGTCCGAATTATTGTAAAATTTTATAGTATAGTGCTTATATTGCTCATGGGACAAATCTGACCAACAAAAAAACGCGATACATTTGCTCGACATGTCCACGAAACCCTCACTCCTCATTGTGAGGTTGACAATGTTTCAATCCAAACAAATATTGATAAACAAATACCTTATATCTCTTCTCACTATGTCCTCCCTCGAAAAGCCGTCATTCTCGCTGAAGTGAAATATATCCTCCCTCGCTTACCGAAATGCGATAACATTTTCATTTAATAAATAGAAGCTTTAAAGTTAATAATAATCTACAGTTAATTCATACAACATACATTATTTATTTCATTTTATTTATTGTTAGTAGCGATAGATTCGCGACTCGCTTTCACAACTTCCTGGAAAACCACTGGCTTTTTCATCCCACAATACCATATACCATTGAAAGGGAGGGAGGGTCGGCGCTTGGTCAAGCTGACCCTTAAGCTGCGTTTACACTCAGCTGACGTGATCCATCAAGTCAGGCCTCTCGTCAGATGACACTACACTGATGAGTGTAGTCCGTCAGTCGATGTTTCGTTTGCTTTTTGAGCGGTTCGTTCCTTTAGCATAGAGGAGTCCTCTCTCAAAAAGATATGACGCAGAGCTACCAGTACATGCTTTTAAATGAGCTTGATGAAAAGAAGAGATCGCCGGGTCTTAATGCCTGAAAGGAGCATGGCCAATTTCATCATTTCATGCCACAACTTTTACAGGATGAAGAACGATTTTGGCTTCTGTACTCTTTCGAAAACGGATCATACAAAACAGGGTTGTTCCGGGCATACTCAACCAGCGGCTCTTCCATTTCCCTTCCGTCTTTCTTGCAACAAGCCTTTACACTCAACTCGAAAGGTTGATTGGTACCACACGCGTCAGAAGCGTGTGCTGGGTTCAGGCCGTCATCCCCACGTCCCCTTTTGTTGTCAATCCTATTTAAATCAATTTTTTTTCCAGCCCATGAGGTTCACGTCACGTCAGCTCGGTGTACACAGTCTGCCCAACCCATTTCAACAGATCCCATCCTTACAATCCCATGAGGCGATTGAAGAGGAAATTACATTGCAACCTCCTTCTTAAGCAGCAGGCAGTGAAGTTTATTCAGGGAAGAAGTGAATAAATAATATTGATTATTTGCTTCCCACAAAGTAAATATTTAAATAGCTGTAATCTATGTTCATAAAAGTATATACAATAACCATGAATTGCATACTATGATAAATCATTGGGAAAAAAAACATAATGTACAGACTCCATTATATGTGAAATTTCTATTAAAATTAATATCCATCGATTAAAAATAGAGTTGTAAGCATAGAAAAACCAACTTGTTTTATGAAAAATGGTCGCTCCTACCCGCTTAAACGGTAATAAATCTAAAATCGCTGGCCTGAAATACTGTATTTTTATGTGCACAATACTCTAAAACACCTTCTTTCCATTGAAACAATCTACCGTATTTAAACGATAGTTTATGATTTTGCAAAGTAATGACCGGACGGTTGTAGTAAACAATTGATTAACAAAATACCAAGCGGGAGGGAGAAATAATGTTTTTTAATAAAACATTTTATCACATACTTAGGTTGTTGCCAAAACGTACCGATTTTCTATTTTTAAAAACCTTCCATATTGCATTTGTAGTATATTAATAAAAAAAAATTACTGGTCGTAATACATCAAATTTATTGTGAGACACTGTACCGAAAAAAGCAACTTTTTATTTTCATTTATTCTCTCTTTGGACAAACAAATGACTATGAAATTCCCAAAATATCGTTATATTTCAAGTTTAATTCAGCGTAGTGAGCAGAATCTTTTTAATATGACTTACCTAAAAAATTGATATCCATCATGTACATGTGGATGAATAATAAAATAGGAGAAAAGCAGCTGTCCGAAAAACGTTCGCTGTCCCCTCTTAACAAGCACAAAATTAAACACGTTTGTTTTAAAATTTACAAACACAAAGAGTAGGTTTTATTAAAAACAATAAAGTTTTAACAAAACAACGTACAAAATTAAGACATTAAAAAATCTAGAAAGATGGGATTTTCGCTTAGCCAACTCTGCTATACAAAATCGTGAGTAAAAAAAGAACCCGAGAGGAATTTATGAATTTAAACACCGAACAAACTTTTTATTAAATATTTTAAGACAAAGTACTAGTATAAAAAGAAATTTCATTTTTATAGTTAAAGGTTAACATGGTATCGAAGTTTGACTTTGATATATTTGTGTAGGGTTGATTTTATATATATTTACAGTATGTTACAACTAAACAAGTAAAATGTGTAGAGATTAGTGATCGTTAATCGATAATTATTCAGATATCGTGAGATGCGGTCTGGTGTGATGTAGGTTTCAGAAAAATATTTTTTTTTATCGTGCCAACGTTTCGATCTTTTATTGAGATCATCTTCAGGGCCTGGGATTTACAAACATAGTTTACATTTAGAAAATACATATAGAATTTGGAAAAGTGAATGTATACAATGCAAAAATTATATTTTATATTCCATCAAAGTATTTCTATTCACTCAAAGTGTTTGTCTTCTGTGTAATTGTGCCATGTCTTGTTGAGAGTGCCAGTGAGATTTTGCTGTTTTATGTTTATATATCTTGGATTTTGAAGAGGTGGGGAAGGAAGTCGGTATAGAAAAGACAATTTTGGCCAGATTATCCTTTCAGGATTATACAGAAAAGGGATAAATAAGAAAAGGAATGCTAGATTGTTGGACAATTAGAATATGCAGGCAAGACGTTATTTGAATAGTCACTTCAGGGATAGGTGTGTTCGCCTCCTCGGTCACCCGATTGTACTTTGCTTGACTATTATCTGTGGGGACATTTAAAAAACATTGTGTTCGCCAACGATAGTCCAGCAACATCATAAGTTGAAATACTGCGGCAAAGGATAGGAAATGTTTGTCAATCCTTTGTATTTTTCCGCAAGGCCGGCAGTTCGTACATGAAATTGGTTTAATAAATAGTAAACCAAATGACTTTTTTTTTAAACCTTTTTTCCGTATCTTTCAATGCTTAACCAATTTAAATTCCGACTGCACGATTGCAAGCGTAAAACTTCTTTCTAATTCACTGTTTTCATGGTCCGTTCGACCAATTAAATATGACAATTAATTACGGTTTTTAGTTGAAATGAAAAAAAGTCAAAGGCACTAGAGGGATTCGAACCCACGACCTTCGGCTAGATACGCCGCTGCTCTACCACCTGAGCTATCGTGACCTCGATCCTCTCGGACATCAACTCCCCATCTCAACCTCACCTTACGAGTTTTGCCTCCTTTTGCCATATTTCAAATCTTCTTTCTAATGATCTGTCAGGATGTACAGGGTCGCATTTGAAATTTTCAAAATTGAACTGGGCCTGGGGTACCTGGTATAGCATTTCTCTTATACATAAAACTTCTTAGACATAAAAATATTAAACGCGTATATTTTATATTTTTTTGATAGGGTTATTGGCTCAAGAGAAATTGATCTAAAAAGGACACCCTGTACTGACAAAGGTATTTCAGTTTCCTATCATCATTATCGAATGTGCAGTAAGGAGCTGGGAACCGGTGGAAATTGCACTGTGTAAATGCCTGGGACAACCTTCACTTGATTTACCAGCTTTAGCTTACTTTATTCCTATTCGGGAATCCTCTTGCCCAAATATGTATTCAGGATAAAGTGCCGAGTAATAAATAACGCCGTAAAATGATTGCCTTGAGAATCGCCTGCCGAGGATTACGGTCTAAAAGACGGGACACTATCATTCAAACAACTACGAGAAGTATGAAAGTCAAAACTCCTTCAGCCACTTGCATCGTTAACGCCTCGTTTCCCGCACGCTTAGATAATTCCTTGTCGTTTGTAATTATGACCTCAAATGGTCATAACATTTCCTTTTAATTATGGAAATTTATTTTATCCTCTCTCGTCGATTTACATTTCAATACCCTTGTATTATTAAGACTGGACGACCGAAAGAGGAAGTGAAAGACAACTAAATAAACAACGAGGTTGATATTAAAATAATCAATATTTATAATATTAATTAATACATGTTTAGTAGTTATAATTGACCTATTAATTATTTCAATTAATTATATTTTTTGTCCAAAATCTTGGTTGAGATGAAAAAGGTAGAGTCACGAACGGGATTCGAACCCACGCCCTTCGGTTCAACACGCCGATGCTCTAACCAATTGAGGTACACGAGATATATATACTTCGAACCACTCAGACACCAATGGTGACCACCATCGTCACAACAGCTCAAGTGGTTAGAGCAGCGTCATTTTGAGCCGGTGGGTTCGAGTCCCGTACGTGACATTAACTTTTTCATATCAACAAAAATCGTAGATAAAAAATATAATTAATTGCAATAATTAACTGGCCAATTATGACTACTAAACATATATTAATTAATATTGTGAATATTGATTATTTTAATATCAGCCTTGCTGTTACATCAAGACCTTAGATAAAAAGGATAATCAATCGAAATAAAATTCTCTGATATTCATGAACTCTCTGAACCAGTATCATCTACCCAGTCTCGATGTGTATGTCTAATAAAGGTCAACCATCATAACGTATAAAAATAATCGAGAAATATTGACATTGAGCATGGACCCTTTTAAACTCGTGTCCTCTGTAAATTATGTACGTATTAGTAATGTTTGGACTTATGATTTCATTTCAGTGTTGAAGCTATTATATGTTTATATATTTTCAATTTTCCAAGTATTAAAGGTACAAATCAAAAGAGAGCGAAGGTTTTTGTTTCCCAAGCACTGCAACCTGGCCCATTTTCTTTTCTTTAGTTACCTTAGTTCAGTGCAATCTGAAACTAAAAATAATGGTATATTAGAAAAATAAGGGAATATTCTTTTAATTAGAGAAACCTATTGAAAATATTAAATGCATCTTATTTAAATAAAACTTGAAAGTTGATTAAAATTAAAACTTATATGAAATTAAATTAATATTAACCAATTAATTATGGCTTCCAGTTGAGATAAAAAAGTCAATGGCACGAGCAGGATTCGAACCCACGATCTTCGCCTTGATACGCCGCTGCTCTACCACTTGAGCCATCGTGAACTGAATCCACTCGGACACTAACTTCCCATTTGAACCACACCTTTTTGGATTTTCCCTTTTTTTTCCATTTCTCAGATGTCGTGTAATAAATTTGATTCTTGGCAACAAATGAAATGGCCACAGAGAGCTTTAGTGAAGTATACTTCATTTTAAACTTATTCAATTCACTAGTTTCGCAGTCCGCTTGAACAATGAATATTAACCAATTAATTAACGTTTAATTATCCGTAATTAACCAATTAATTTTATCTCAACTGAAAACCTTAATTAATTGGTTAAATTACTTGGTCAAGCGGACTACGAAACTAGTGAATTGAGTAAGTTTAAAATAATGAAAACCTTCACTAAAGCTCTTTGTGGCCATTTCATTTGTCGCCAAGAATCAAATTTATTACACGACATCTGAGAAATGGAAAAAAAAGGGAAAATCCAAAAAGGTGTGGTTCAAATGGGAGGTTAGTGACCGAGTGGATCGAGTTCACGACATCTCAAGTGGTAGAGCAGCGGCGTATCAAGCCAAAGATCGTGGGTTCGAATCCTGCTCGTGCCGATGACTTTTTTATCTGAACTGAAAACCTTAGTTAATTGGTTAATATTAATTCGTCAAGCGGACCACGAAACTAGTGAATTGAATAATTTTATTTTGATCATTTTTCATATGATTTTTAAAGGACAAATTAATTGTAATTATTAAAAAAATATCAAGTTGTTTAAGAATTATATAAAATAATTATGGAAATAAAGGATTCTTCTTTTAATAATAGAAAACTGTTTAATATAAAAATCGCTTTTTACAAATATAAAGTACTACATGAAAATTAATGACAGTTAAATGTAAACCTACAAAATTAAATGATTTTCTTTATAGACCAATTTTAATAAATCTCGTATTAATAAAAGAACAATATGTAATTATATGTAATTTTTAATTTAAATCGTATTTACTTTTCGGGTTGCATTTATATAAAAACCTATTTTATATCTTTATAAAATTTATATATATGGAATTTCCCTTTACATATTGTTTATGCCGAAGCTTAATTTATTATATTTTCTTATTAAAAATTAGTTAATTAAAAAGTCATATTTAAATTCAATTCAGTTCTCTTTGTTTTAAGCCTCCGACTTCTGATTGGCCTGCCGAATGATGAAAGGCTTAGTTGGCGGACTGTATAAGGCTTGTCTTGTTTCCGTCAGTTGTTCAGTACACACACGTTTTTCCCTCTGGCCGAGCGCCTTGTTGTTCTCAATAGGATACAATTAATTAACACCTTTCCCCTCTCAACGAAGCATTTCTCATCCGTATTGCAACACGAGAAAATTATCTTCCGAAAAGTGGTGTTTATGTTTCACAGCCAAGGTGTTAACTGCATTTTCTCATCATTCCCGAAGGAAAACCCTAAGGCCTTGGGAGCGGACCGACGGACGTTATCCCGCCTGAGCGAATTGTATGGTGAATGAAACATTGCTTCTCATGGCAAGTAATTTTCTCATTGTTTTCCCTTATATTAATTATTTAAGAGTTTAATTAATTTATTTTTATTATTTATTGGGTTGTCCGGAAAATAATGCAGGATTTTAAGTTTTCATTAAAAAAAATCTATATAAAATATTCTGTTTACGTTTACAGGATTACTCATTTGTATGAATGTCAACACTTATTAATCCTCTTCCAAATGATATTGTTTGTTTACCTCTGTAGCATTCCGCTACTTGGAAATAATTCAGTCATCCTTATAATGTCAAAGGGAGAATTTCGTACGATTTTCTTTTACGAGTTTAAACTCGGCCGAAGCGGAGCCCAAACGGCTAGAAACATTAACCAAGTCTGGGGCGAGGGTTGTGTTAATGAGTGCACTGTGCAAAGGTGGTTTAAAAAATTTCGGGAGGGAGATTTCAGCCTTGAAGATGAAGAAGGTCGTGGAAGGCCTTCCTCTCTTAATGATGATGTTCTGCGATCAGTGGTGGAAGAAAACCCCAAAACAACTGTTCCAGAACTTGCAGAGCAACTCAAAGTCAGTAAAACGATCGTCGCTGACCACCTCAAGGCGATTGGAAAAGTGAAAAAACTCTTGCTTCATTTGGTTTAATACACTACAGCTTCTTAAATCCTGGCGAAACCATCAATGCTGAATCATACTGTAACCAAATTAATACCATGCATCAGAAATTGGCAGTAATGAAGCCCTCTTTGGTCAATCGGAAAGGGCCCATTTTGTTGCATGACAACGCTCGACCACATGTGTCACGTGTAACGTCACAAAAATTATTGGAGCTTGGCTATGAAACTTTGCCTCACCCACCCTACTCTCCGGACCTCTCGCCTACTGACTACCATTTTTTTAGACACCTGGACCACTACTTACAACACATAATATTCAAAAATCAAACGGAACTGGAAAATGCATTTATTGTCTTTATCAATTCTAAAAATTCTGAATTCTACTTAGACGGAATTAATAAGTTACCAACACGTTGGGAGAAATGTATTGAGAGTATGGGAAATTATTTTGATTAAAGAACATTGCTTTAAAGTAACTAGTTTCTTTTTTTTTGTTTAATACCAAAATCCTGCATTATTTTCCGGACAACCCAATAAATCTTTAAATACCAAAGACTTAATCACATATTAAAATTCATAATGTTTTTTGTTTAAATAAAAGGGTTATATTAAATTAAAAAGTGATCATTTGAAGTTATAAACGGTTAGCTTAATGTTAATTTTTTTTCAAGATAAACAGAATTAATTTTAATTGAAAAAAAAAATTCTGAGTTAGTAAGAGATAGTTTTTTATAGTATATACGTCAAATATTGAGTATATCGTTAATTTTATGTTTTCCTGTAGGGTGCTATGTCTGCTATGAAAAATTGTATGTGGGTATGAATTGGAATTCATGATTAAGTTTATTAGATTTTATTTAACAAATTTTATTATATGTTAGCAAATTTTTTCTACTTGACTCGTAAAGTGTTTTTGACCAGAGGTGATTTATACATGGTGTCTTTGATGTTCTTTTAAACATTTTCTGTGGATTTTTTATTGATCTTTATAAAGGTAAAATTTTTTAAATACAATTACTAGTATTGTCATTACAGCCTTATTTTTTCTAATGGTGCCATTCATTAATCTTGCCCACTGTTATGATTAATAAATCAGTTTTTTCAGTTAATGTTTCAGGTTCTTAATGAATTTTTCATCATGTTTATGACCTTTTCTTTTTATTACTTTGTTGGATTATTTTTGTAGTAGGTCATATTCGTGGATAAAATATTCATTTCTTCGTTCGTTACTGAATCTAAGGAAATGTTTCTATTTATTTATCTTTATGTTGACAGTTAAAACAAAACATGATCGTATACAATATTAACTATGGACATTTATATAATTTAATCTTCTGATTTTAAGTGTCAGACTGGATCAAAACTGTTTATATTTGTTGACATTTCCACAAATACATCCTGTTCTGTTCAAAGGGGCTCGTTTCGTCTCTTTTTCATCGTTCGTAGCGAGAGTTTTTTTAAAATAATTTTTGTTTAATTTAAAACCTCTTTGTTTTTTATTTTAAAAACCAATTACGATGAAAATGAGTAATTGCCTTTTGCAGACAGTTGACGCTCTTTGAGAGCTTATTTTACTGGGGTAAACAGTGTAAATATGTTAATATACCATAACATATAAACGGGATTATTCGTTTTACACGTTTTTTATGTAGCTTGTTCAAAGAATACCTACAAAATAAGACCAGATTTTTTTTTATAATAAACAAATTAAATCATCCGTTCGCTCAATTAGTCACGTTTAACAATAATAAAACATTGCCAAAAATAACCTTTACAAATCTGCCTTTGAACTACGAACCGGAACGACTATACAATTTATATTGAACAAAGAACGTTTGAAAAATAAAAATAAAATTGGGAAAAAATAAGATTTCGAATTGATCTCAAAGACATATCCTCTTACATATTAGCCTTCGACTCATGTTGCTCAAAATCTTCAACAACTCCTTTTAAATAGTGTAATGCTCAATCTAAACTGCGCAAAAATCAATAGGGATGATTGTAATTTATTCTTATTGTATTGATTTTAATTAAATTAACCAATATATTCTTGTTTGTTGGATAAAACAAAATAGAAAATGCAAGTCAAAATGTTAATCCTCACTTTTAATAACGGATTTACGTAAGAGTAGTAAACATGAAGATTACTCATTTTATAAACAAACACCTTTTCTTGTCTTTTCTCCATTTTAATCCAGTAGTATCCTCTTTAATCATGGAAAGACATCACCAAAAGATGGCAATATTATTGCGCGTATGAGTCTTCGAGGCCGCCGGAGTGGATATCGCAAATGCAGTTGGCGCTTCTCAAAGCGTCGTCTCCCGGGCTTTAGCCCGATTCCGAGAGACTGTTAGTGCCAATAGGAGGCCTGGCACTATGACGCAAGGGGAGGACAGAAATATTGTCATTGCTGCAAGACCGAACCCTTTCCATGTTTCCCACCAGATCTTAAATGAAGTGCACGGATTCATCAACACCAAAGATTCGTAATTGTTTGTGGGAAGTTAGCCTCACAACGTTCCACATTTCGAGATGACGTGCAGCAACAGCCCGCCACTAGCAACTCAGGAAAATATGGTGCAGCGAGCGCCTAGAAGAGGGCACCAATAGGAATACTGTTATGCTTATATATATTACGCAGGGCGGGCGACCAGGACCCGAGGGGTTAGAAGCCTGGGTTGGCCCGTACTCCATCCCTAAAAGGTCCGGGACCTGGTCGTCTCACGAGTCCTGCATGAACCTATTGGACTTATTAACAAACCCTAGGATTTTGGACCATTTTATCCTGGGGAGTGTTTTAGTTATGTCCTCTCCTTCGAAGGTGTCGAATCTTTACCTAGCATACCTATCGCATTCAGCTAGGTAGTGTCGAGCCGTTTCCTCTTTAGTTTCGCAGAAGCGGCA
>CM077100.1:35771118-35816043 GCA_039619505.1 Cimex hemipterus | reverse complement strand
TTCTACAATATATATATATATATATATATATATATATATATATATATATAATAAAAATATAAAAAAATTGTTTGGTTCAATGTGAAAAATTATTTATATCATACCAAAACATTTTTTAACCTTTCAGTGGAAGTGATTTTTTCTTTGCGCTGGCCAATTTACGCCATAAAACATTCAAACTACTATTACACTTCCAACGGGTAGTGGTAGTAAAGGTTTTTATTAGGAAAATAGTTTTGAGAACGAACTTAGTTTTTGTTTAAAATTTAGTTAAATTTGGTTTGATGTTAATTTTGAGATCAACTTGTAAGTATTCATTGAATGACAAATTACAGTCAGTACTTCACATTGAATTATTGAAACACCTGTATTTTATATTTCCAAATCATTTGAGGTTTCCATCATGTAATTTAACCGTGCATAGAATACAAACAGACAGTCACAACAATAAAACAATATCAGTTTTATTAATGTATATGTGTGTACACAACACAAGGGATAGAATCTATGTCCAATTCTCCGTGTGAGAAGCAAGTTTTAATTTAGCAGCCCTGATCAACAAGACGTTCAGTCAATCACGTTTTATAGATGGGTGAAATTATGCAAAAATCAATCGTTCCATAATGCTGGAAAGCCGGCCCAATTTGCCTCTAGTTCCCGCCCCATTATTCTTCTAAGTGACTTGGTAGGCTATCGGAAAAAATCGTCAATAAGCGCTTCGGTGAACGTCTAGAGCTCATAGACTTCCAACCACGTGGTTGAATATCCGAGAAAACATAATCGCTGAAAGGGTACTTTAAAATAAAGCTATTCCAACAACCAAGGAGGTTAATTGTTTCAGTATCTGTCAGGTAAAGTAAATCACAATCCAATTTTTATTATCTAAACAGATTTTATTGACGTTATGTACGTTTGGAAATGTTGAAAAGCATATTTGTCTAAGCAGTAATCAATCACAACAGGTTATTTGGTATTGCTTGTGGAGATTTAATATTGACGGAATAAAACATTAAAAGAGTTGGTGTCTTCTAAATGTGAAGGAGCTCGTTGATCGAAACTGATAACTGCCGTCGTCTGTCCATTCGCAATCACATACGTTTCTAGTCTTTACCGTCTTTATTTAAATTCAGTGTAAGTTCGATTAAACTTGAACAAGGCAAATAGTACGTTTAGTCAAAAAGAGAAAACAAGACGCTCTAAAAAACGATGCATAGTCGTTCTTAATAGCTATTTATTTAGAAATCGTGAGATGCGGTCTGGTATGATGTACGTTTCAGAAAAAAATTTTTCTTTGGCGTGCCTACGTTTTTATCTTTATTGAGATCATCTTCAGGGCTCAAAGTGTTTGTCTTCTGTGTACTTCTGCCATCTTACGTGTCGTGTCGAGTGCCCAAATAGCGTTGTTAATAGCAGTAAAGAGAGGGTCTGTGAACCATGAAAATTAAAATAACTACTTAAATAAATACGTGTGTAGAGATTAGTTGCCGTTAATCGATAATTATTCAGATATCGTGAGATGCGGTCTGGTGTGATGTAGGTATCAGAAAAACGTTTTGGCACGATAAAGAAAACGTTTTTCTGATACCTAAACCATACCAGGCCGCATCTCACGATATCTGAATAATTAAATAAATATATAAATGCATAAATAATAATTAAATAAATACCTATTGAGCGATCAAAAGATATGTAATAAATTTTTAAATTAAATTCTCCTTTTTGCAAATCTATTTCACTATTTTACAAATCGAACGCTTGAATGTTGAATTCTTTTACAAATATTCTTCAGCACTTTTCCGAATAAAAGTCGTCAGTGTTCAAATTAAAATTCGTATATTTACGTATAATTTTAATACTATACCAAATCAAATTCACGTTTCACAAATAGAATTTTCTTTTTGGAAATGTAAATCCGCTTTTTTCACATTAAATTCACTCTTTTGATAAATTGAATTAACCTTTCCTCAAATACAATTCACCCTTTCCTAAATTAACAAACGCAAACAAAATTCAAACTTTTGAAAATTATATTTTCTGTTACGTATAATTAAAATGGTACAGTTATAAATAAAATTCATCCTTTTTTCGCATCAAATTTCCATATCGGAAGTTCAAATACACCTCGTGACACTAACGTTTTCATGGAAATGATGAATGGTGGAGTGAGTGTGGTGTTCAGCCCTCTTAAAAACATTGTTCCTACTCACAGTAAACTGTTTTAAACCAAACGCATTTCGCGATTATCGCTCATCATCAGATTGTAGAACGACTCTCTCGTTGAAATCAACTTACTATGAGTAAGAGCTATCTTTTTAAAAGGATCTAATTTTTCCATTTCAACTTATATTTTACATAAAGATTAACTCCGATATTCCTCCTGGTATTTGTTGACAAACCTTTTCATTCGTGGAAATAAATTACATTCAAACTATCCCCGAGTAATAGATATACGTCGGAGTTAATTGGTAATAAGCAACTCCATTTAGGTTAATAAATTATATTCAAATGACCTCAGAGTATTCGATAGTGCTGAGCACAATAATCTTAATATAGGATAATGTGGTAGCGATCCCGTTCCGCGATACACAATGACGCAAAAATATTCTTCTTTCTGCGTTGTTTGTATTCAAATGGGGAACCTGTGGAAGGTAAACGACATCAATAATCATTTTCATCACGTATAAAAAGCAAAACGAATCAATGGATTCATATTTCTAGGAAAAATGAAAAACACAAGAAAGAGACCAAATATGCTTCGCTTTGTATTTAAGCTGATCGGAAAAGTGTCGGGCGTGGTAGATCCGGCTTTCCGCGCAGACTGAGGAATGGAAGCGAATAAAGATTTACGCATTTGATTCGCATCACGTGTGAAGAACACCGAGAATGAATTCCCTATCCTACCAATTCCCACATTATAAAGCAATATGGCAACTCTGAAGTTATTTTATGAGGCCCATATTTCATTGAGATGGTACTCGACTTTTAGAAATACTCGGAGGCCCATCATTATGCTATGTAGCGAATGTGTGCTGAGGATAAGAGAAGACGACGGTCACAATCCTCGTACACCTTTATTATACACCAAACGCCATCATGAATGCGCACTTACTTGTAAATGTCCCCTCTCGCTTCCATCACGACCCACATTCAACCCCGCTCCCCGCATCGACGGTATAATTTCACGAAAAGTACCTAAGCAAACTTTTATTTTCATTCTAACATTTACATACCGGGAGTTGGCGAACGTCGTAAACAAATCTACCGGCCTGAAACTTAAACCGTTTGTCACTTTTTTCTTATTACTATTTGTTACATATTCTGATCCCTTTCCACACACCACGACTTTCACGCTTTCGGAGGAAAATGTTAAAAAAGTACGTTTCACGGTTGATATTTAGTTAGAATATGTATTTTCTCATTCCTTTACTTATATACTCTACCCTCGTCGTTAACATAATAATTGTGGACTAGAAAAGAAAATTTGTATAAAATATTGCGTGGCCCCAAATCACGAGTCAAAAATTCAAGATCTTATAGGAAACTGAACGCTGAGGAAAAAAGGCCCTACAAACCTGGCTCTGGATATCCTAGTAAGTGGACAGCTACTACTGCCATAAAACAACTCGAAACAAAAATCATGGTGCATTTATTTCATCGTCGAATGAGACCATAATGTATAATAATGTAAATAATAAGTCTGAATAGGTGAGAATTATAATTTGCGGGATTTTCAAAGTTAGGAGGGGTGGGGCATGATGCACCCCTTCTAAAAAATGTTCCGAAAAACCTGGTCCGTGATGGAATTCTTCGTCAAGGGAGAACCAACCCGACTTCAATTAATGAAAAATTCTAATTATGGCAAATTTATTACTTTACATACTCTGTTTTGTAATGGGTATCGAACATTGAGTGAATTATTCTACGTTAAATCTGAAGGGCTTACTTTACATTTTTCAAATTTTACACAGTTTTTAATGAATATTACGTTTTATTCTTTTAAAAACCTTTACAAAAAATTGTTAATAATAAAATTAAGTGTTAATCACGGTTCAATGTGCCCCTGTTTTCGCACCTGCTACGTGAAGTCCAACCTACGCTGATTTTCGCTAATTTGGCGGAGAATTCCATTACGAAAAGGTTTTGTTTCGGAACATTTTTTAGAAAGGGTGCAATGTTTGAATTTATCTACAAAAATGTTAGAAACGGTGAATTTCTTTTTTTTGCCCCTCACTCTTCCAACTTTGAAAAATCAAATTATAATTTTCAACTAATCAGGCTGGTTGTGGTCCCTTTCGACCCTGAAATAAACGCACTATGAAAGTTGTTTCAAGTTACTTTATGGAAATAGTAGTGGTTTACTTATTTCAGAAATAAGGTTAGAAAATGTGTTATTTTTTGTTTAAACATAGATCTGTACTGGAGGATTTTCAGGACCCTTGTTACTCAGCGTTCATTTTCCTATAAGGTCTTGAATTTTATGCCCATTGTTTGGGGCCACTCGGTGTGCTTCTTGTTTGATTACCTCATCAAAAAAAAAGTTTTTCCAGTAAAAAAGTTACGCTTTTTGTAGATGCATTGTGCAGAGTAAAAAATCGTTTGCGTGAGGAGGAGGTAAAGCACGCCGAGGACGTGCATCATCTTCCAATCGTGTGTCCTCTGGGAGCCCGAAAACCTCTTTTCCGACCCGGTTCCATGGTAAAAACATTAAAAATTTTTCCTATTCTCTCAACGCGAAAAACACTTTTAGAATATGCTTTAGTTAAACAATTTGTTAACCCTTTGACACATCATGTATATAAAGATACAGTGATTGAGTGTTATTGTATTTAACTTTATTCTACGATGAATTGAATTTATTGAGTGACGTTAATAAATCATCTCCCATAAGTTCAAAAATGTAAAATTACAGTAATTCTTTACCGAATCCGAGTTCAAATCCCGAAATAATAGATTATGACTTTTCGTTGTCAATAATATTAAAAAAAAGTTTTCTTGTTTGTATTGTTTCCAACGCACAAATACTCGTTGCCGTAGTCTTGCACTATATATTATTGGGTAGCATTCCTACACTTTTTCTACAAAGAGCAAAGGACAGGCACATTTTAATTTATATACACCCCTACTGTTGTCATCACCAGCTCTTTCGTTTTACTTTCTTTGTCTTTTATTTCCAGGATATTTATCATAAGACGGATAATGTTAAACTGCTTTATTTTTTATATCATACTGCTGGCCCACCTCTTCCTCAGAACCTAGCAAATTGTCAAATAACAAATACAAACTCTCATAACACAGAAACGAGATAAAACATGATAAACTAATTTACATTCGCACCCCCCCGGGAGTATTTGAAATTTTTCCAGGTAATTGAGGAATTGAGGATAAGCCTCTGCATTTATGCTAATAAATTACATTATCACAACTTCAAAATACTCGACATTCGGACAGGTAATTTTTGATAAGCCCCTTCCATTTGCGCTAATAAACTACATTCTATATCCCTGAGTACTTGATATTCCTCTGGTAATTGAGATATGCTTAGACATTTTAATTAAGATATCCTTCCATTCACTCTAATATATTACATCACTCTTCCTCAGAGTGCTCGACATTTCTTTGTGAATTGGGGATAAGCCCCTCCATTCACGCTAATAAATTACATTAATCCTAACTTAAAGTCACCGATATTTCTCGAGATATTTGGGGGTAATTTGTTTCATTCGCGATAATAAATTACGTGCAACTGCCTGAATTTACTCGATATTCCTTAGTGTAATTGGAGATAAGTAACTCTATTCGCGCTAATAAGTCACACAAATACTATTCCAACGGATTCGATATTCATCGAGGTATTTGGGGCAATTTCTTCCATTAACGCTAAAAATGTATATGGATATTATCTCTTCATGTACACACCATATTCCATATTCCTCTGTGCAACTGAGGATAAGCCATTCTATTCGCACTAATAAATTACAATGACACGCTAAACATCGATTCCACACTTTCCCTGAGTATACTATATTCCTTTATGTATTTAAGGATGTCTTTATTTCTCGCTGATATTGTATTGTATTGTTTATTAATGGGCCGGCAGAAAGGATGTGCCCATCGCCAGCCATCTGCGCATTAAGCGACAATTTTTCGTTTTTTTTTCTTCCTTTAGCGCATTTTTTTAAACTGACTCTCAAATTGTGTCGCTTATTTGTTTTTCGTGCTAAACTCGCGAACGTACCTCGGGTTGTCAAATTGTTACTACGAGAATAAGAAAAGACACATAAAGATTTTCACTCTTCACTGCCGGGAAACAGGCCAGCGACAGGCAGGCTCCGGTCGAATATCTGGACAGTGCATAGAGCAACCCCTGCAATGCCGCGGTCAAGACCCGGCAGACATCTCCCCCGTAAAAAATGCCGCGACTCCCCAGCGTAAAATCCTGACACTTCCCAAAAATGACTAACCTGTTCACATTGCCTCTGGTCACTCCTCCAGAGTATTCGATATGCCTCGGGGCGGGTTTTAACTCGCCATTCATGCTAATAAATGACTTTCACTCTCCAGATAACACACTTTACCCCAGAATACTCGATATTTCTCGGGGTGGTAGGTAATAGGTCCCCTCTTTCACGCTAATAATGTAGTTCACAGCAATACATAACAGACAACATATAAAACGCAACAAATGAACAAACATTGTATACATTTGAAAACTATCCATGTGTAAGCCCAGTGAAATAGTATAGGTACCTAGCAATAAATGATAAAGCTTAAAATAAATTAATCAAGGAAATGATGCTTATTTTGATAATGTATTTCTTGCAAAAAATGATATGTTTATGAGTTTCACATGGAAAAAATAAACCCTAGAAAAGTAAAAACTTTCGTTTCTTGAAGTTTAAAGGTGGTTCTGGTTTGAAAGTTTGTTTAAGAAGTAATCTATGTAAAGGGAAGAAAACAGACATTGTAACATTCGGGATCTGTTGGAATTAGAGGAGTGTCGCTTAGCTGTCGGTGGAAAGAGAAATCATTTATCAATCAATGGCCTAATAAGGAGAAGCTATTAGGGGAGTTAACGGTTATCTAGGCTGTGTTGAACCATTTATCTTTCTTCCCGTCAACCACCGCCCAAAACCGTACACTCATATTTACACCTCCCTCTTTATCCTAATTAATCATACTCCATCACGCGGCAATGGTCGTTTTCAGAGGCTACTCATAATTGTAATCACATTATTAATGGTATTAATCTATCAGGCATTCAAAAATATTTACTACGCAGCAGTGGGAAATGGGTTTTTAAAAACAGATTTGTTTCCGGTAGCTACATCCTTCGGAAGTGTATAACCATGCTGTACACGTATAAAATGTTTTATTTTTTCTGAGGATGTTAAACAGTGTATCAATTAGAGATTACGCGTTAACCAAGGTGAACTTTGTGCAGTACGTTTCGTAAAAGATTCGTTGTTGGTTTCATTTATCTCCTTATTTGTCAGAGTTATGCAAAAACCGCTTAATAAATTAGAATAACCACATTTTCTCTTCTCACTTAATAAATAATGATTGATTATTTGGAGATCGTGCGATGCGGTTTGGTGTGATGGTAGGTTTTAGAAAAACATTTTCTTTATAGTGCCAACATTCGACCTTTATTGAAATCATCCTCACGGCCTGGGATTTATAAATAAATAAAAAATTATAAACATCGGAATTACGTCCCAATGTTTGAATAATAGGATAAAGCAACATAACTATTTTTGCCAAACAGCCAAAAAAACAAAAAAAAAATCCATAGCACTGGCTACACAACATTTTGAACACAATTTCGACTCAACAATCCAAAATATTATCCAATATTAGACACAGAACAAAACAAACAAAAATTTCACTTTTTAAAAATAGTTTAGATCAACAGAGATAAACACAGCATGTTTTGAATTTGGAATCGAACCCACGACCCCTATATAATCTAAGTGTTAAATAGGCCGAACGAGTACTCATTTTTACCATTGTCGGCTCCGTCCACCTTAAAGAAACCGACTCCCCATAGCAAAATGCCTTTCTATCCCTACTTCATTCCCCACCCCTTCAAAATCCAATGTATATAAACAAAATACATCAGTATCTCACAGGTAATCTTAATACGACACACAATGAAGTCACATCTACGCAGAAAAGAAAAACTTTTAGTGTGTATAAATACATTGATTGAGTCTTTTTCACATACTACATGAATTCGTATAATTTAAACAATATTTATAACTCCCAAGCCCTGAAGATGACCTCAATAAAGATCGAACTTTTTTTTCTCAACCTATATCACACCAGACCGCATCTCATAATCATCAATTATCTGTCACTAAACACCAGAAATTTGTATGTATTTTTATTTGCACAATAACTAATGTTTTTCTGATCACTTTTCATTTTAATTGTTTTTCACCATTTTTCATTCAATCGATTCCTCCTGCTTCTAGGAAAAACAAAACACAACGTTGACATATTAAATTTATAATAGTAATAATTCGATTATTTATTTTTAATAGAATACGGCTGCGAGTCGTTCATGATGATACCTGGTTTTTCCGCATAAATGTAGCAATTATTTATGTAAAAATAAAGCTATTTAAAAAAAAATGTTGTTTTAAATGTTTAGATGTATTGATTGATGAATTGTAGAGATCAGAGAAGTGTGTCTTTTGCAGGATTTAATAGTGCCACATTATTCTTCATGCCTGCTGAAATAGCAATTTTGAGAATGTTCTGGAAACAATAAAACTAATCTTTCCCCTCCGTAATGGGAAATGGGATTTTTGCGAGTAATCTAGTAATTGATCGCAAATCTGATTTAATGTATCACAGAAAGAGGGTAATGGTTTGGTTCTTGAGATGGCCTGGGGTAGATGATTGGGTTGAGTGGACCCACAGGGCCTCTATACACGTTATCTTGGATCTTTGTCGGCCCTGGAAAGGGATGGGATTAGCATCCCTCGGCTGGGATGGGATCCCGCATTCCCACAACTGATTTTGTGGGAGCTTCCCAGGTGCCTCGCCTGGGCTCAAGCCCACTATCTCACGTCCTTGCAATAATTGCCCCTCATTCCACCCTCACCAATTTATGATTTCACCAATAAGTCGCCGAATTGGTATTGTCCGAACTCCTCCAATGAACAATGAAACCAAAATAGGGAAAAGGGGAAACGTTCTCATTAAGCTGGACCGACGTGATAAACTATAAACAGGAGGCTCGTTTTTTAAGTTTTTTATAATTAAACTAAGCAAATATAGGATTGTCGAACAAATTAAATTTGTTTGACTATATCGTCTGCACCATGTCATAGCGCCTAATGTGGAGAAAGGGAGAAAACATACTAAATTATTGTAGTAAGCCTTAATTTTTCAATAAGGTATTTCGAGACTTTATGTTGTTTATTATTGTTGATATAATTTTCATAAATTTTATTTAATTATTAAAAGTCTCTTAAAAAGTCCATGTGCTTTGGAGTGAGATAATATTGAAAGAAAAATTCGAATGTCCAATTTTATGGTAGATTCGCTAGTTTGTAATGAACGTTGATAACAGAGGATTCGTTACTTTAAATACAACAGAACTAATATGTAAAAATCGTTAAAGCCACGAGAAAATTGAAATGGAAACTATGCTGAAGTGGATGGTGATAACATTGCTACTGCCTAAGTTCATAAATTATGCTGAAGTGTTTGTTGGTAAAGTTGCTCAGGTCGGCAACTATACGTGTACCATTTATTTCTACCACGTACCGTTACCAACCTTGGTATATATTGGTAACATTGGTACCCCCTCCGGCAACTATGCTTAGGTGGTGGCATATAACATTGCCTCCCACTTCACCTAAGCAACCATGCTGAAGTGAAAGTATGCTTGTGCTGTTTTCTAAAAAGAAACTATATTCCAATTATTTGCAAGTTAAGCAGGCATGATGTTCCTTTAAGACCTTTTCCACACACCTGTGCTTTGAAATACTTTCCCACTGAACTGAGGAATCATAACGTTCCTAATGGATCGACAATTTTTATTTTCGTATGTAACCAAATAGTTCAAGGCTGATAGGTGTCCTAACTGAAATAGTCTTGGCTTATCTATCATCCGTAGTATACTCCTAATGTCGGACAATGCTTCAATTCTCTCTCCCCATATCTCTGACCCTTTCACGGCTCACTATTTGTTCAGCCTGACTCTCCGAGAAGATTACTATTTTTTGTAATATCCAGCGTTTTGGTCTCCCAGGCACAGTGCTCAACGGCCACAGTTTAGCTCGGCATGCGGAAGTACTATGGACGATCACTACTCAATTTTTCTTTGCTCCCGTAAAGCCAAGGTGTGAACGTCTCTCAGGAACTTGACAGGAGAACATTCTAGGTCTACTAAATCAGATATACAAAAATAATTAATTAATAGATATTTGTAATCTTAATATAAGTACTTCACCAAGAGAAATCGTCCGTGTACATTTGTGGATGTTGGTTTTATGTAATAAAAATTCAAAATATTCGGAAGAACAGTTCAGATTTATCACCAGTTTAAAAGAGAGTCCCAACAAAGAAATCTCTTCTTTTAGAGAACTGAATCGGATTGAATATTGCGCTGAAAAATGGCACCGATTCTGTTAGGCCCTTAGTATTATTGAAGAATTTGAAGAGTGCGCCGGGATGATCGATCCTTAGAGTAATTTATTAAAAGCGGGCTCGTAATGCGGCAGGATGCGAAGCACGTAGACTCCACTCAACTACACAATACAATGATTTGGCTATTTGCTACACAGAACAGAGCCGTAGCATCAATCATACTCCAGCCAGCCAAACTCTGCTTAAACCACTCCATAAGTAATATGTTTTCGTCCTGCGCACACCCCGCCCACCTAACGGCGAAAATTTTTATTTCCCCATGTAAACTAATTAGGGTCACTGCTGTTTTAAATTCATGCTAACCCATTCGGACAAAGGGCTATGAATAAAAATGAAATGTGCATAATTTAACGAGTTGTTTTTCTAAATGAACGAATGGCACCGATCGGAACAGAACACTGCGTCTCCAACATGATAATATAAATTAGACTAAAATGCAAGCAACGCTTTATTTAAAAATAGATGAATGAAAATAGATTTTTAAGTCAATAAGTCCTTAAAAAAGGGGAAAGATAGTGTATTTTTTTTTTCAAACTTCAATTTATACAAGAATAAGTGAAATTTTCTTATTCAACTGAGCTAGAGCTAAATGATTCAAGTTGTCAAGGTCGAGTTTGAGTGTAACAGGATTTGTCCACGTGCGAGATTTTAAATAAAAAATATTCAAATTCAACAACATCTTTTTAAAAAGTAAATTATATATATTTCCAGGTAAAGAAAAATAAGTGATGATGAAGTCGGTGAACTCATGCTGGCCCGCAATGGGTCACTTACTGTTTTTTTTTTTTTTTTTGCGTTCGCAGATTTGTTGAAATACTCAAATGCGTTTCGGAATTGAGGCATCTTCAATTATAGTTCTCATCAAATCATGTTGTTCTTGTTTATTTTTCTTATTTGGTTTTTTAACTCCACTTCCTAAGTGGATTTAAATTTTGATATGGATTTATTTTTTAAACGGGAATGTTGTATTAGCTTAAACGGTAAAAATTTTTTTAAAATCATATTTTGAAACGTTATTTAGTTGTTCAAAGAGATGGAAACATTTTTCTGTACCAGTTTATCAAAATTTATTTTATCTGTAACATCCAATCCATCTAACTTTTTGATTTTGCTTTATATATTACAAAGTCTTAACTTTGAAAAAAAAACTTACCCCTTACTCGGTAACAACCTAAAGTTTTCAACAATTTCAACCCTCATTTGTATACAAATAAATTTACTCTATTTTAAAAAGATCGTCCTACTCACAGTAAGCGATTTTTAAAAAGATTGAACACCGCACTCACTCCACCATTCATCATTTCTATGAATAAATTTATATCTTACCTCCTCGTTTTATAAATCAATATTTCTAACTCTGATTATCTGCCTATTATTAGTCTAGAAAACGAAAAAAAGAATCGTTGCAATAAAACAAAAGTTTTGGGAGAAAAATGGAACTTTACAAACTTTTTGATCGTGCTCGCATTTTTTTAAACGTCCCCTAGTTGTTTGTAAAATCGTAATATACCAATTAATCCAGCAGTTTTTAGTCGATTAATGAAAGTTTTGTTAAATAGTAATTGTTGAACAAAATAACTTTATAAACAATTTTTCAAGTTCTTCAAAATTGAATGCTTAACAAGCAACACAAAAAAACTTCTGAATCTCGGAATCTCCGTAATAAATTTCATTCTGTTCACTAAAAAGTTGTCCTTCAATAAAACGGAATAATTAAAAAATCCTGTGGTCCGAAAAATGCTGGCTACCAACTTAAAAAGGTAGCCTAAGCTAACCAGCAAGACTAGTGAGTTTGTGGAAATGTTGACAGTAAACTTGTTATAAACTAATTGAATATGTACGGTTGTAACTTATGACCGTGCTCCATTTAACCCAAATATATATATATATACCCTGAAATATTTAACTCTTTGGACTCTTTTAGAAGACACTAGAACAACGATTGCGAGACAAACTTATTCATTGAAGAAAAAAAAATTAAATAAGGGTGTTTTGTGGCCAATTACCTGTTTTCTACTACTGAATAGTTTCATTATGATAGATTTTTTTTAGAAAACTGTGTCGAAAAAGATAAAATGCAGCTTTTCAGGAGAAGCGATGTTTTGATCAAACTAAAAAAATTTCAAGTTGCCATAAACACGTTGCAACCCACTTCATTTTGCAGTAATAGGGTGCATAAACGGTCTACTTTTAGGTAATAACACAAGTTATAAGGAGGCTATAACACAAGACAAGATTATTCAAACTGCGTGGACTCACGGTTGCTTACATTTTGCCCATGGTCAGCTTCTATGTCTGATATGTAGAGAAAGGGGTTGCTGGTTGTGTCCCACCTTCTTAATGGAAATATGCAATTCTTGGCTCTGTATAAAGAGCGTGTAGGAATGCCAGCCGAGAATCGAGCTTATGCCAGGCAGCGAGTATCTGGGTCCTCTGTTTCAATTTTTGAAGGAAACAGGTTTGCATTGTTGCATAATAAGACTTAATGTTAGAAATATTGGAGATGGGGTGAGTAAATAAATTCACGTTCTGTAAAATATGGCTCTTCTCGCAACTTTGTTGTTTACTACAATCCGAATTGAAGAATTTATACTTAGCATCAGATTGAAAGAGTAACAAGAACCTCTATCGACATGAATTGTTGGCTAAATTAAATTAAATAAAATTGAATTTTTAAACTAGAAGGTTTTAGACTAGACGCATGCTAACTTAAACGCCTCCTCTCTAATCCGTACGTCAAGATTCACGATTTTGTCAAAATGCGGTGTTAACAAACTTACTTGTAATGATTGCGTTATTGATTGTGTAGGACAAATCGACGGAGAAATTAAAACGTGAATTAAAGAAGTCTTGCCTGAATCGAACAAATTTTTGAATTTAAGAACCATCTAAATGCGACAAAAGACAATTTTAATTTAAATTTCTATACAATAGTGTTACAGTTCCAATAAAAGGAAAGAAACTAGATCGGTTAGAAATTTGAAATAAAAAATGTAAAATTACATTACAAATTAATCACTTATTTAAAATTTACTTTCTTAGGATTTTTTTATTAGGATAACTATTCAAATATCGTGATCAAAAATCAGAGAATATTAGGATAACATTTAGTTATAATTCACGTTCAAAATTGAGCTACATTAAAAACTCACCTTCTTCTAACGTGGTATTGGCGGTGGATCGGCGGGTTCACTTTTGCATTTCATGTCGAGAGACGTGGTTGTAACGACCACCTCTTTCTAAATTGATGATGAGTTTTAATGTTTGAAATCCGTATAATTGTAGACAACAAATTTGGGACTAGAACCATATTTTACAAAAAGTGGAGAAAAAAACTGATAGGTTTGAGTACCTAGTATGTGTTGAAAGTGATTGTGTAGTGTAATAGAGTTGACTGCGGAGCATTGAGCAAATCTTCGACCGTCAGTTAGGTTAGTTACATAATAGGTATAAAGGATTATGGATGAATATCGAGTAACACCACGCACCCTAATTGAATGAATGTAAAAAGGAAAGAATCTGCTTAAGAATGAAGGATCGTGTGAATAGTTAGGGATAGATGGGGTTGGGTTCGACTCTAGCAACTCCATGCCTTGGTCTAGCTGTCGACAGCACCCGGAGCGAATCTCGATGGTTGCAAGAATAAAACCGATGTCTGAACACGTACTCCATCTCGGCTGTGGGGAATGATTCTCCAGGCCTGCCAGTAATTCATTGTTTTACAAAAAATGTACTGCAAGAAGTGCTCAACCCTGAAAATGTGTATATATGCACAAACATGTTCAGATTCCAGCTTATATGAATCCAAAATCCAAGTTTTCAAACGGCCTAAAAACGTTATGGCAAATTGAATATTACAAGGGAACACTTGATTGACTACGTTCAAAAATTGTTTTGAATCACTTTTAAACTGATACATAGTGAGAGATTTATTAGAAAATATCGTTTAATGTATGTAGACATGTTTAACTTAGTTGTAAAAATGTGTGTTTCTTAGTGACCTGTTGTTTCATAATTTGCTGAAATGGTAAGGAGCGGTCAAGAATGAGGTAATTAAGAAAAACCCCTTTTTCAGATTTTGGCGATGGTTTAACGTTTATTCAGGTCATATTCAAGGCTTGGGTAAATTACAAAACGTATTTTGATTGTAAGAAATACAAAACAGATGTAAATGTATATTTTGAACCAAATATTTATTACTAACATAAAGCGTTATTATTGTGGTGTCGTATTGGTTTTGTGGGAAAGTGTTGTGAAACGTGAGTTTGTATTCTGTCGTTTTTATATGATTGTGACAGTGTGGGGACGCAGTAAATTCGGGAAATTTTCTTTGATCATAGGCGGTTTTATTTAAGTCAAAGGAAGTCGAGAATGGGTATTTTCGTGATTGGATTTGTGATTCGGCATTCAATATTGGAAAAGAAGTTAATTATGAAGGACGATAACGAAGAAAAGGGAAATATAAAAATAAGTTCGCTAATTTCGTGGTCCGCTTGACCTATTAATATTAGGTACATTACAATTAATGAAGGTTTTTAGTTGAGATAAAAAAAGTCAATGGCACGAGCGGGATTCGAACCCACGACCTTCGGCTAGATACGCCAATGCTCTACCATTTGAGCTATCGTGACCTCGATCCACTCGGACACAAACTTTCCATCTATAACCCCCCCCCCCCAATTATTCTTTTTCAACACTACATTTGCTTGTTGCAGTTAATACTACAGTTGTAACTTTTGAATAAAACGAAAGAAATGTGATTAATTCGTTATGGTCTTCGAAGATCCAATTGTTTTGTATACTATACCATACATACTATATACTATATAATCGAAAATGTACTGATGTTTTACCTATTTAACATACGAATATTTTATAAACTCCCACAAGTATTTTCAACAATTTAAAACATTGAAAATTAAAAAGAGTTTGGGGTAATTAGGGAATTGTTAGGGCCGATTACACGACATTTGAAAAACGGCGAAAGGAGGGAAAACTCATAAGGTGGGGTTGAGATGGGAAGTTCATGTCCGAGTGGATCGAGGTTCGAATCCCGCTCGTGCCATTGACTTTTCTCATCTTAACTAAAAACCTTAATTAATTTTAATATAAAAGTAAGGTTTAATGCTTCATTTGCTTGTTGATTTTGGCGTAGCTACGGCCGAGTTTGCATGTATCTGTTCTGTAATTAATGCTGAGTGTGCTTCTGTTAATGGAAAACATTTCTAAATGGTTGGATTTGTACTTGTTTTCTTCCGTGTTTATTATTTATGGTTTGTCAAAATCAAAGTAATGTTGTTTTTCAAAGTGATATGTGGCCAAGGCTGTGAAATTGTTCATAGAATTAATTTTATAAATTACATTTACTATATTTGATGGAATTAATCAACTTCACACTTCGGTCAATTAATTACTCTTTTTGTGTAAGGGTTTTGTTGAAGTGAATAAGCCAGTGCCACGAGCGGGATTCGAACCAATGGCCTTCGGCTAAATACGCCGCTGCTCTATCATTTGTGATATTGTGACTTCGATCATTCCCCAACTCACCATCTTAACCTACAACCTTTCGAATTTTCTCCTTTTTGCCATTTTTCAAATGTCGTGTAATCAGGATTCGATTCTCGGCGACATATGAAGTGGCCACGGGTGTTAGTGAAGTAATACTTGGTTTTACTTACTAAAGCGTTTATATTTAGTGGTCGTGGTCTATTGACCAAATTACTTCTTTCATTTAATTCATCTTTTTATTTAAGGCCTTGGTTGAAAAGAAAGAGCTAGTGCCAGTAGCGGGATTTGAAATTTGTGTCCGAGTGGATTGACTAGCTTTTTCATTTCAATCGAAACCTGGAGGATGTTGTTTTGTGTAGTGCTGAGTTATAATCGATGTTGATTTTGTTTTTAGGGTAGTTGTTGTCATGTGAGATTTGTTTGTAAGTTTGAATATTATTACGTGAAAGTAGTTATAAAACATACAATTAGGTAGTTTCCGATCCATTTTTTCTGGCAATCAGCCTCATCTCACAGACCCTAAGACAAACATCCAATTCATAAAACGGTTTTAAATCCTAATATTTTTCCCTTTCTTCCTAATTTACGGTTTTCATTTACACCGCCATGTTATTTTAGGTCGAAATTATTTTCTGTGAGATGTAATGTTGAAAACAGAAAATTGGCCCAATGCTTCCAACGAGAGGATAACCTTAGATTTTTTTTTGTAAGAGGGGTCGGTAGTCGACTGGTATAGATAACACACCCCATTCACAGTTCAGTGAAATGAAGCACTTGCTTCCATTTACACCCACATGGAAAAGTACTCCTACCTTCCCATAGGTATGCAGGCGGGCGTTTGCAAATCCAGGCGGCAACATAATTCGCTTTTCTGTTTAGGAACAACTCTCCGAGACCAAACGACCACCAGAATTCTGCTAAATTTGACGTATAGCCTTTTTTATTTATACGATTTTTTCTATTTCTAGTTGTATTTGTTCAAATGATGAGAGAGAACTATAGTTTGTTTTCTTTGAGTCTTCTGTAATACTATAAACAAACCTTCAAGATTTTGGGAATACGATTTTTTTAACGATCTGTTAAAATTAAAGTTATTTATCCATCTAAGTATACCTTTAAATGAATTCATTAATTTAATTTTACAGATTATTAGAAAAATCGTATCTCAAAATAATAGTTTAGAAATGCAAATCATCTCTCAACTTTTGTCATATGTAGGTTAGCATTTTTTCTCAATTGTTTTTTTATTTTAACGAGGATATTTAAATTACAAGGTTATATTGCCGGGTTTGTTTGAAAAATAAGCCCATTTTTAAATATGTTTGGTGTGAATGCAGGGCCGCGGGATTCGAACCCGGGACCTTTACCTTACAGTTATGACCGCCGTATCGAAGCCTCAAACGTTGCGGACGCCGAGCCCACTTTTCAAAAGTTTAATCTTATTTCACCTGTTAAACCTTTTTAATTTTCTTAATTTCAAATTAATTTTTTTTCAAATTATACTTATTTAATGACCAAATAATACTCCTTAACTTAACATTAACCTTTCTTAGTTCAAATAACATTCAAATTAACAATTTTCTTTCAAAGTAACACGTTTTATATGCAAAGTACACTTTTTAATTTCAAATTAAACTCATTTAATGAAAAATTATAATTTTAAAGTGAACATTAACCTTTATTAAACTCAAATTAACTCTTTTTAATGTAAATGAAAGGCCTACGATCAAAACAATAATATTTCAAATAATTTCCATACATCTTTCAAAGTGGTTTTCTATCATTGTTGTGCATTTGTGCTAAAGTTAGAACAGTCGGTGCGATATTTAAAGGAAAATACGAAAATATTATGTAAAATTGTATTAAATAAAAATAGATATATAAAATATAAAATTGGAAATTACTTTGCTAAAATACGAAAATAGTCTATCAAGCAAACTCCGATTGAAGTAGAAAACAAATGTTGTTGAGCGAGAAATGTATCAATATTGATAAAATTTTAAGAAATTACCCAGAAAAAATTTGGGGTTCCGACCTCCAACGTTTTCAATCTATGATCTTAATATCCAAAATGCCGTCAAGTTGTGAAAAACGTTTTTAAGAAGTTTCACAGACAATTATTCAGTCACACAAACCCTCATGGCAGAAACCGTCCATCCCGCACTTTTCCAAATAATTCTCTCCGACGACTGAAACGTCAATGGTCTCGCGACCTCCTAAGTGACTGTGAATAACAGTAAAACTGATAATACCAGTGACTAAAATGAGTAGTATCTCGTTTTTCTGTTTTATGTTTTATAATATAATTTCTGTGTTAATTTTGTTTTAACCTACAAGATATTATCAAATTTATTTAAACGTGCAAGAAAGAAATTAAGGGAAAACGCAGACAAATAAAGAGGGAAAAATACTCAATTAAAAAAAAATTTATTCCTTGCTATTCAATTTTATATAAGGTGTGATTTTAATTGTAATTAATTTTCAGGCCCACGATCTTCGGCTAGATACGCCGTTGCTCTACCACTTGAGCTATCGTGACCTCGATCCACTCCGGACAGCAACTTCCTATCTCAACTGTACCTTTTGAATTTTCCCTCCTTTTTTTTGCCATTTTTCAAATGTGTAATCAATCGGATTGGATTCTCGACGACAAATGAAATGGCCACCGAAAGCTTAAGTGAAGTATTCTTCTTTTAAATTCACTAATTTTGTGATCCACGAATTAATTAATTGTAATATATTAATTGATCAAGTGGCCCACGAAATAAATTTAATTAATTTTCAGGTAAGAAATAATTTTATCATTTTTTAACAATTCTCAAATGTACAGGAATTTTGGCGTTACATTCTTTATTTCACATTATCTCCTATGTTCGTCATTTCTCGAAAAAAAGGGTCATTTTGAAATTAAAGAAGCTTAATTTAAAGCTAAAAAGTATTTAAAAATTAATTTGAAATTAGAAAAAGTTAACGTGAAATTAAAAAGAATTATTTTGACGGGTTGTTTTAAATTGTAAATATTTGCATGTTTTCAACACTTGAAATTTTTTGGCCAGTAGAATATCAATAATAACATTTTTCATCTAATGGAATCCCAGTACCATTTGTTGTCCAGGTCTATTAGTTCAAGTCGCACGTCTTCCCGGTTTATCAACATTCATTTATCAAGAAGTTTCAAACGCTTTCGGTTCTGTAAATATTGACCTTCATTAACATAAAACTCACCAACGTGTGATCTCAGGTGTTCTTCTTGCAATATTATAAATTTGTTTTGCGGACAAGGTTCAAATGATTACACTCGTCTTTTGGTTTTGTTTATTTCAAGAATTTCATGCTGCTTCTGGCGTCCCACTCATTTAAGTCTAACTAACTATTAACTATTTAAGTCGTTATTGTGTCGTTAGTATTTAAACAACTGTATTTTTTCTCCTGACCGTTCTAATCTTGAATTTCCTCTCTTTTGAAACATATCCAAACAACATTCATCAGAACATATCCAAAATAAATTCTTTAAATTCTACCCCTTAAAAAACAAATATTCCATACTCTTCGTCAGTTATGTTCCTTACCTACAATAAATTACTAAATTGCTTTCATAAATTAATAAATAATTGAATCCATTGTCTTTCATTACTTTCTCACCTAAATACACGTTTCTCTTTATAATTATAAGGCGACATTTGTGACACTTTTCGTCGAGACGTTATTGACTTTACGGAAAAATTCATCCATTCAGACACTCAACTCAATCAATTGATCAACTATTTATTTCCTAGTTTTGGGGGAAAGTGGTTGGAACAACGGTTCATTAGGGTGACATCTGAATTAGCTGCTTGACTCACGGGCCGCCCGCTTTGCATGTTAAATAAGTATACCTACATTACTAGGATAGTGTTATCCGAATTTAACAACTTCCGTTCTCTCTACAACTTCTTAAATCTAATGGAAGCAATTCTGAGATGTTTGTCAAAATAAAAGTTATTAAATAAGTAATCGCCATTCTTTTTGGATCAGTACACACATGTTCACAAAGGTTAACCAAACTCATGATGTATTATTCATGTGATACGAAGGGTCAAACAGTTTTAAACTTTTTTTTATATTTAAAGCTAAAAGAATAAATCTAAAGATAAAAGCTAACGCTAGTAGTGGGATTCGAATCCACGCCCTTCGGCTCAATACATCGCTCTAACCGCGTGAGCTATAGCTATGTATATACCGCTAGTCAGTGCAGTGGCAGCGATGTATTGAGGCGAAGTTCATGCGTTCGACAACCCCTCGTAATTCTAGATTTTTATTTTCAAACAACCCCTTAGGTAAAAAGTATAATTAATACAGACAATTATGATTACTAAATACATATAAGCATATGTTTATATTATGATCAATTAAAAAAGTCACGGGCTCTTCGACCATTTGAAACCAGAACTGTTAAACTGGCAAATATCATTTGGAAGCCGCGAGGAGTTCTGTCATTATTACGATTTTATGAAGTTCAGAAAAAAGCTAAAATATTTAAGCTCAGTAAACAAAGAATACGATATTTTTATTGGCATGTAGGCCACGACGAGAAAGGAAAGGAGAATCTATTTCGCACCAGAAATTTAAATGATGAGGAATTTTACAGTGCAGAAAACTAGAAGCCTGCAAAATGACCTACGCAGTTCCTACTGATCCGTGTGTGGCATTACGGCAAGTCAGCGGGCGCGGATTATTTTCCCCCCATGGCTATAAGAGTTTTTAAATGTTTATGTGTTGGCGAGAATGCAAGTTATTAGCGTAAATGATGGCACCTCAATCCCGAGGAGTATTGGGGTGAGGAGCATAACTAATTTGAGGTGGGTACGACAATTCACTTTTTGTGACAAAGTTGTACTCATAGAGGTTTTAGATATTCCGGATTTCGAGTAACAAATAACCATATTCATAGAAATGTTAAATGATGGGGTGAGTGTGGTGTTCAATACTTTCCAAAAGGATAGTACACAGTAAGTGAGTAGGAACTATCCTTTTGGAAAGTAATAACCATGTTCTAGCAAAGGATACTAAGACGACTCTCAACGTGAATTTTTGGAATAGATTGCAAATCCACTGCTAACGCGACTTTCCAATGAACAGCTGGTTTTTCGTGTTATTCAGTTTAGAACGTGCAAAAAGGGCGGAATTTAGCATTATCCTAATATATAAAATGTAAAAAACATAATATGAAATTAAGTATTATTTAATTTGTGAGAGAATAATAATGGGGCGTCGGTGCCTGCAACGGTTTAGGCGTTGACACGCGCTCATCTCTGTAAGGTAAAGGTACAGGGTTCGAATCCATCGGCCCTGTATTCGACATACTCACAAATGGGACACCGGCACCTTGAGGGTTTATATGACCTCTGCTGTTCCGAACTTTCGTTAAAAAATATAACTAAAAAACTTAAATATAAATAAAATAATAAACACTGATTATTTGCTCCCCAATTTTTTTTTAAATGGCCTTATGAACGCTGCATATTTAGCCAGACAATATATTTGTGTATTCGTTTTTGTGGGGGAAGGGTATCGTGAAATAAAGGTGAGAGGCGACGGCCGGAATCGAACCCGCGACCGCGGGGTCCACTAGCCAAGGGTCTCTCACGCTAACCACTCGGCTAACGCGGTCCCCAGCTCCCCAAAATTGAATTAAGTAAATATCTGTAAAGATATTATCTGCGTTCATCAAAGTACATATTGTACCCAAACATTTCAGATTGTAGTAAATATTGTAATTTGAAAAAATTGTATGTGTAATATTATTTATACTTAAAATAGCGGTAGATGAATATATGTTTTTTTATATATTTCTTATTTCCAATTTCTCAAAACACTCTAGTTCCCTCTTTTTGTTGAAACTGTACTTAACTATTGTATTTAAATTGATATTGTGTTTTATTTCATTTGGATTTAAAAAAAAAAATATTCGTTTTAGGCAAGTGTTTTAACTCTCGTTTTAATTTTTCCGCCGATTTATCCTATGGATTATAACGATGAACTTTTGAATTGTCCTCCAAACCTCTACTGCTGCGGTATTTTTATTTATTTATTTTTTTCAAGGGTTCGCAACAGCAGAGGACATATAAACCCTCAGGGTGCCGGTGTTTTTGAAAAAAAAAAAATATATTTGTAAGTATGTCGGGTTCGAATGCAGGGCCGCTGGATTCGAACCCGAAACCTTTACCTTACAGTGATGAGCGTCGTGTCAGGGACGAAACCTTGCGGCCACCGACGCCCCCTGCTGCTCTATTCCCTTCGTGTAATGCGAGTAGGAGTGGGAAAGGAGGATGTTGAGATAGGGCTTGAGAAGATCTGGAGGAAAAAGGAGAGAAAGAATTTCCCGAGTGAGTCTGCGTAGGAGATAGGATATCCATTCAATTAAATTTGTATATAATTCTTCAATTTATATGTATCAGTAAATATTAGTTAAATTCATTTTTTGATATAGAATAACAAAGAAACATATTTTTGGTTTGTCTTAAAAAAAGTATTGAGGAATTCATTTTAATAAATTTTGCCCCAACACTACAGTATTTACTATGGCAATTCTTATGGTTTGTAAACATTCTTTTTGGCAAATTGTGAACCTTGTTGCTAGAATTTGAGAAGAATCTAACTGACCACACACCTCTCAAAGCCAATTTAAAAGCATCTTGTTTAAAATTGTTATCGAAGGCCGGCGATGAAAATTTTAACTTTAAGAATTTAACTAACAACACGGTTTTGCTCGAAACATTTAATTAACGCTGTATTTCATGGTTTTGCTCATAAAACTACACCATTTTCGTCGAATAGCGTCAGAACAGGACACTCATATTTTTGTAGTTTATTTCAAACTCTGTATATGTAATTTTGTCGTTATGTTGATAACAACATTCCTAGTTTAATTAGTTCAAACATTTACGAGTTTTTATAAAAATTATTAATTTCGATGGTTAAGCAGAAAATTTATAACACCGGAATAACTTTACTTAAAACAATTAAATTTAACTGACAATTTATTACATGGCTTTTCTCAAAATAATGCATTAAGAATAAAAGAGGCATTGCGATTGTAATACTTATTTGTGATACACGCTGTTGACTGTACTCGACATGTACCTGTGTTGGATAGATGTGCACATCCTATCAAAACGAGACAAGGCGTCGCGTAGCGTGGCATGGCGTTACATCCCGGTTTAAAGGACTCTTGCTTTTTTTTAAATTATGCCAGGGGCGTCAGTAATACATATTTAAATAATTTGTTATATCATATTAAAACAATTTTGTCCAAAAAGGACTTGAGTTGAAATATTAGTTCTAAATTCAACACGATAATATTAATGTAAAATTTTAATGAGATTTCATTATCCCGTGGCGTTGATAGTTAGAAATGATTTTAATGCCTTACTATTTCATAATACAAATTAAAATTTATAGAATACTACCAAAAAGTTTAAAATTTATTCAATTATCCAGTTAATAATAATTTTTTATGGTGGCAAATAATTGTTTATATTGATTTGTTCTGTGTTTTTAATACTTTCGTTTCCATACAGATTTCCATACCGATTTCCACATCGTTGGGATCACAAGTGCGTAGACACAGCCCGCCGCAATTTCTTACCAAAGCGAATGACCCACTTTTCCAGGAAGACCAAGGGGGAAACTTTTATAATCGAAAACCGATGTAGAGATGCCGCCAGGCAATCAAACAGTCTGACAACTAACTAGAGAATTACAAGCCGAGAAAATCGTCGAACATTCCGGTGAAATGATAATTAGATGTAATTTACTTTTAGTGGAATAATAAATATCCACATTAATTGAATCAAAGTTTTTTGAAAATATGTGCTTAAATTTCATTGATTACATTTAAATATTTGTTTATTGTTGGAATTGGCAAGCTTTGAGAAACATGTACGTTCTAAAGTCTACTACAAATACTTTACCAATGATTATGTGAAGATCGTGAGATACGGTCTGGTGTGACGTAGGTTTAGAAAAACCTTTTATTTATCGTGCCAACGTTTGGA
Source organism: Cimex hemipterus (assembly GCA_039619505.1). Taxonomy (NCBI): domain Eukaryota; kingdom Metazoa; phylum Arthropoda; class Insecta; order Hemiptera; family Cimicidae; genus Cimex; species Cimex hemipterus. Next base: position 35,791,837 of record CM077100.1, on the reverse strand, counting down.
CTTTTATTGAGATTACTTTCAGAGCTCAAAGTGTTTCTTTTCCTGTGTCATTCTTATGTGTCGTGTTGAGAGTGTCCATTCTACGAGCCCTGATGACGATCTCGATAAAAATCGAAACATTTGTACGATAAAGAAATTGTTTTTCTGAAACCTACATCACACCAGGCCGCATGTCACGATCTCCATACAATCATTTACTAACGGACACAAAACACAACATATTTTACCACTATTTTTTAATCACATCAGAAAAGCTAATTTGTTGGAGGAAAAGCATATTACAAATCTAGACTGAAAGCTTAAGCTTACTCCCAGTAGATGATATTTGGGCATATTCTGACTAAAGGAATTCCAGCTTAGAAGCTTTTCTTTCAGGCCACATTTGAATGAAGGAAAACAAGGGTACAGAGACACAACCAGCCATTACCAATTTTGATCCGGACACAAAATTATTTCAAGTACAGCTTTTCCTATGAAAACCGTTTTTTTTAGGTTAAGTAGTTTAACTTTTTATTTGACTAGAATGTTGTAACACTTAGTTTACCGAAATCTTCTTTTGCCTATTAATGTTTGTTTTTTGTTTTCATAGGCAATAAATAAGAAGCGGACATAGCATAGAAATTTAATGCAGGACGCATAAGATTTCGATAAATTCGCGTGCATGGCAATCGTGACGTGTAGAATGCTCGTTTCAACTGTTTCATGAAGTGTTTAAAGGCGGATTTACCGCCCTTTAAATTTTCAATGCCGGGAAGAAGGTCTCAGAAATCCAGCTTATGTTAACACGAGGCATGCAACATTATCCCCCTCCCCTTTTAAACCGGTTCAAATGCTTTTTTATTCTTCCCCGTCCACCAAAAAATAAATTTATTGATCTGCAGGCACGATTGTAGAAGTCTCACGATATATAAATTTTTCTTATGGCCTAGTGAAAAGGAAAGTCTCACGTTTTTAAACAGAGTTACGTTAGTGCGTTATGGGCTCATTATAGACTGTCGCAAATAAAACGGATCTTTACTACTCTCCCGAGTCGCATTTTACGCCTAAAATATTTTATTTGAGGGTCAGGGGTGAATAAATCGCCAAACCGTCTAGTAAATAAAGGCAGCTTTTTTTCTTAACTTTACGATTCATACCACGTACGTTATTAAATTAGCACGTATGAATTTAGAACGTTCTATCTCAACTACATTACGTGAAATTATTGTCAACGGAGAGAGAAAAAACCAAAATATATTTTTCAAAAGAATTTTGACAAATTTGCTGCAGCATTTTTAATGTCGTCTTGGCTTATTTAAACCACTACTCTGTAGTCTTTTACAAAGATTTTGTCTGAATGCTAGGTAACTGTATATTGGATTTATAAAATGTAAACAACATATTGCAATTAATCAAGGGTTTTAGTTGAGATAAAAAGTCAATGGCAACTAAAAAGCCCTTCCTTGGTCTTTTGAACTCTAAATTAAAATTATTTTATTATAAAACTTAACACAAATATTAAATGTATGGTACCGCTTAGAACCGAAACTTATTTTAAAAACCAATAAAAAAAATAATAAAAAACTTATCTAGTTCTTTTTCCGACCATCTCACTGAGATGTTTAGACATGAGTACGTCTCGTAAGTTTTTGTTTTTAATATTTGTATAAAAATTAATCATTTTAAAATTAATTTTTGCCTAACGGTAAAACCGTATTGTACCAGGACAGTTAATAACGTTGCCTTTCCCAGCGGTGAATGTTTTCATGCGACATTTCATTGTAAAAGAAAAAAAAGAAAAAAAAACAAGAATGGCGCCAGAGGAAAAGCTGGCTGAACTGTGCTAGAATAATACGACTCAGGACATAAGTCAGTTCCTGTGTGAGCATTTATTTTCCAAAGGAATATTCTGAATGGGAGTGGAGCGATGTTTATTCTAAGGGGGATTGTTGCCTACCCTGGGATCCTGCCAAAGCAGGAGAAAGCAAAAATACACGCACATAAGACGACAGAGTAAAAAATAGAAGCTCCTCTTGCATTATAGTCTGCAATAAACTGATTAATCCCTGACCAAATAAATTCAAGTGCTCTCGCTACTAGTTTAGCTTATTTTATTCAATACAACAAATCCACAACCTAAAAAAAATCTGACTTTAAAATTATTGCTTTTTAATTAATATAGGGCAAAGAGAGGGTTTTTGTTCCGTCATTTTATTTAACTCTACACATACGTGATAGATATAAATATTCTATTCATTTCAATTTGTATGCATAAAACTCAAGAATCGTAATGTTCCTTGTCTATTTTTCAAGGTCTTATTAGTTGTATAAAGAAAAGCCTAAAGTTGCTCTTTTAGATAAACAGAATTTAAAAATCCACCTCTTAAAATTTTGATCGATACAGGTAATTCAATATTCTTCAACAATTTCAAAATAGCACACAAACACTTTTAAAAAATCTATAAAATTAGACCCACTTAATATTATTTCAGCGCATGGACCTCAACGGAAAACATTAGACATTTATTCCAAATTCCGATCTATTCCAAAATAGGTGATCCGATCTATATCCTATTAGACTTGGACGCACTTTCACATCTGAACGCTCATATCGATCAAGATCAGCTGGTGGTTACGCCGTAAATCACGTTAAAAGTCTTTGAGCTGGCAAAAATCGACACTTGTAACAATAAATAATTATGAGTAAGTAAATAACTTTAACTATCGGGTAAATAAGCAATACATGTTTTATACAACATGTTAATAAAAATATAAAGAATTGATTTAAAAAATAAAGAAATAATAATGTAGTGTTAGCAACTCAAATTGTAGAACTTACTAATATAATTAGAGCTAATAATAAGAAAATTTATATGCCAGAACTAGAAAATATGCTAAACCGATTTATTATATTATTCGAATTAATCTCTGATATGCTAAGGGATACTGAAAATCCAATCGTATTCTTAATCTAGGGAGACTACATCCCAGTATAATCAAATCTAAGGATTTGCTTAATGAACTTAACAGATTATTATCATATTATCCGAATGGAATTCGATTTGTGGTGAAATTAGAGAACATCCTAAAAGCCGAATCAATTATTAGAACGAAATGTATGTACTATATGAATTGTGTAATTTTTGTCGCAACCTGTAACGCAACAAACAGATTATGATGACCTTTATCTGGTCAAGTGTGCTTTTCTATCTTCGTCCGGATTGGATACTGGCTATTCTAAGATCCAGTTTTGACTCTTTATTGGATTGATAAATACGCAGTTCACCTGTGATATCCTGATGAGTGTTACCACTGTTCTATCTACGTACACACTCAATTTTATGGGAAAAATCAGAAATGACGGAATCGTCGAACAGAAATCGGCATTTTCGTGTATACCCTTACCTACTCCTCAACCTTCCCTTCCGTCTTACTATAAACCGTCTTATAACTGTGCTCGTAATATATAAATACTTTTGCGGTAATATATAATATATGTCAGGGGACAAGTAAATTATTCAACCACTGAAATCAACGGAGTCTTTTTTGCTCCGCCGAAGAAGACGTTCATCAAACAACACCTTCCGGTGAGAGCTATTACTCCATGGAAACATACCACCAATTTACTCCAACGAATTCTAGAAATCAACCAATACCTGACAATTTTTAAGAAATCGGACACTATCAAAACGAAAATTTCAAGAGGTACGGAAACGCATAAAGTGAAATGCTTGTGCCGCACAGACCCAAAAACCAGCGAACCTTTCTACAAAAACAAAGATGTTAACCTACAGAAACGCATTTCTGGACAACCTCACTGGTTGAGCGGTTTGTTATTCATATCATCTTTCATGTACGAAAATTGGAAATAGACGCACCAACTTTCAAACATAACATCCAAAAAGACCCAGCATCATATGTTAATCCCAGACTTTGGACTATCCTTTTATATATAATTTTATCCATCATACTAACCAGAATCAACATCGTCTTTGTAAATATCAGAAAAGCATGTTAGTTTTAACTAACCTCAGGTATTTTCGTTGTAAATGAAAATTTATACTTTAACTTGGGATAAGATCGCCAATGTAATCTATCAGTTGTTCAAATTTTTATAATTGTTATTCATCTCTTCCACGAGCCGCTCTTTCTTAACTCTCCGTCGGGCGCAGCTGGCCTGAGAGGCCAACTAAACACCTTTTTGCTTGCCATTTTTTTTACCTCGCGGCCTAACGGGACACCCGTCCTAGTAATTTCCTATTAGGGGTGGTGCTTAGGAATTTTTTCTATCGTCAACCTTCACTCTGCTAGCCTAGACCCATCCTGGCTTATCGAGCCGATTTCTCCTGACTGCGTCATAAATTAAAAGATATATTTTTGTTGTAATCGTTCGTTTTACTTTTCAATTCACTTTTCCTGATTTTTATTCTAGATTTCCAGCTGAAATGGACCAAAAAATGTATGATTTTTGTAAAAACTTTTGCAAATTGACAATTTAGGAAACTCGTTTGTTTCCATCCAATTTGGAGTATTTGATTTCCGTAAATCCTAGGAAAGGCTACCTTAATGGTGGTTTGGATTAAATTAATTAGAGGGGAAGGGGGAGTGTTCACGCATGTTAATTTTGTATATATTGTATTTTTTCGTTTTTAAAATTAATTAGGATTTGTTTACATTTATTACAGTTTATACAGTTAGTAATTGTTGTTGTGAAGTGAAATTTGTGATTTATACGTCGCGCACCTAAAAGGCAGTGATGTGACGGGTTTGTTGTTGGAGACGCGCTTGACGACGAGGTCCAGATTCTTCTTAGCTGCCGTACGTGTTGGAGGCTGACCGCAGCCCGTAAACTTTAAAAGATTTTGTATACGAGTCAGTCCGCACTTTATTCGAGACCGTTTGTATTTTTCGTGTCAATTTCTCAACATTTGTTTTGTGACTCGCAGACCTCACCCGTGAGTTGTTTTATCTCGCTTTGACAATTTTATGCCTTTTTCTCTTTGGTTTTATATTACAATTACAAACTTGTTTTATATTTGTTTTAATATATACTATTATCTCTCTTTGCTTTATACTTATCTCGTTTTGTATAAAATTTAAATATAATTAATTCATTCTTGTACAGTTATAATTTATTTCCAACATCTCCGTATCATCATTTATTTGAATATATTCATCGATAAAATTGTAATTGACTTACAAATATTGTGGGCTGGTAAGTGTAAAGAAATTTTAAAGATTGAATTTTCCATTTTTTCCATTACATGTGAGATGTTGATGGACTGAAATCTGAAAAAACTGATCTAGCGGAATCTAGAGAAATTTAGAGTTTCGGAGAATGAGGAATTACCCTCAATTGAGTCGGGTCGCCCTTGGTCGCACAGAGAGGGAAAAATGTAGGTGGCCTCTCAGGCCGGATGCGCCTGGTTGTGTTCCATTCAGAGGTGCGCCCGATGGAGGGTCAAGGGGAAAGGAGTTATGCACGAGTATAGATATACTATTAAATAAATGAAGAAATGGCAATGATAGAACGAAGTTTTTGTTCCTAGAATTGTGATAGCACTCCCCCCAGGAGTTTTGTAATTATTTTTAGTTAACAAAGTTGGCAGTCTTAAGAATGATTTTCCTGAAGGCACATCAGAAAAATTAGATTTATATTCCTTATCAGACGTAACTAAATGTATATCAGTAATAACGACTATTTATATTTATATAAGAATAAACGACTTTATTTATCATTCTCTCTATTTCTCGGAATGGGCGACAAGTTACATCTGAAAATGGTTTTGGAAATATCTAGAAGCTTTGGAAATTAGCCAGAGGATTTTGTTCCATGTTTGATTTAAGTTGTACTTGACAAATAGCGAATCTTCTATTAAATTTTCAATTAATTGTTTTAGTAATTTTAACCTCATCAGTTTCGTGTTTAGCGTTTTATTTTTGGTGGGTAAAGAAAGCAAAGGCAAGCTGTTTGCTTTTAAAAAATTGTTAACGCTGGGTATCGTCATATATTTAACTACTTGTTGACCTGTTATGTTTGACCTCCGTAAATGCTGTTTACGGCCCTATTTTGTTATTTCATTTCCCCATTTTTCACCTGCGTTATTTTGTTAAAGACATGCTTTTTATTTGATATTTAGAATTTAGAATTGACAAAGAAAATGTTAAGCAAGTTGTATGTGTCTTTTTTCCAATACAATCTTTCAAGGGGTGATTAACATTTAGGTAGACAAGTAATATCGTCTAGCAATGATTTATCATTAGTATGATACCATTCTGGGATGAAATATTTTTTCCGTCAAATATGAAAGATATGGGGATCTGTTTCGGTTGACGTCTAATCCATGATTTATGTCGCCGACGTTACTCAGCTGTCCCTCAAATGAATTCTTTGTCATCAGCCGCCACTTTACTCCATATATCTGATTTTACGAACGACTTACATAACATGTGCATGTTTTTGGCTAATTGGGTCCTAACCGTGTTGTGTGGTGGCTTGATTTAAATGTTCTTTGGCTCGCAGTGACACAGGAATTTCCGGGCGCACGAAACGGGCCACGGTTTTTTTTTCGCTCACACGCGTTTCCGTGCAAACAAAATTATATCACACATGTTGCTTTGTCATACGGCGTTGTGCTGTTCCCCCCCCCCATTAAACTCATTATTCGCATAATTTAACAATTCTAACTTGCCAACATCTAAAACTTGGCAGGAATTATTTTTAAATGTTCGTGATTTAATTTCATATCAGTCCATCTTGGACATAAAAATAGAGGTGGAGTTTTTCCCAGAATCTGAACTTTTTCTCTAACCAATTTTGTAGATTGTAAACTAGCAAATAAACACCTTCTATATATAAACGGTTTCTCTTTTTTTTCTATATATAAACTATAAATAAACGTTTATAAACTTCAAATTAATTTTTTTTATTTCAATATAATCTTTTATATTTTTAACATAACCCTACTTAATTTGAAAATAACTCCTTTTTAAACCTTTTTTAGAATGTATTATGAAATACAAGCATATAAAGGTAAGACTTGTTTTTTTGAGAATCTTATTAAATTTAAAATATTTGGGCTTTTCAATCAAATTTCAATTAAAATTAAAAAATATAAAAAATTTAAAGCTGAGATTTTTTCACATATAAAATAAATTTTTACGTAAAATACCAACCATTAATTCAATTATATTAAATAGTGCTGTCAAATTAAATATGTAATTAAAGGATTTTTCTTTTAGTTTCAGAATACGTAAAAGACATAAAATTGGGTTTTCTCTAAAATAAAATAAAAAATAAAAAGTACAGTTAGAAATTTAAACAAATCATTCTTTCATTACCGGAAAATTGTTTTCAAATATAAAACAATTGCCCATAAATAACTAATTTTATAAACCTCCAATTAATAGCAACTTATTTGTTTTTATCTTTAGTTTAATTTTAATTTTAATAGTAATCAATTTTTGGTAGATATTTTATATAATATCCCATTGCAGCACTCACAAAGGGATGATCATAGCATAAAGTAAATATGGGAAAACATAGAAATCATACGATAACAATGGAAACATTTCAAAAATTCACTTTTGCTTTTTCAAATGTTCCTGTATAGCCTAAGCCTTAGCAAAATAATAGTTCATTGTTTAATAGTAGGTGTGGGATCAGCTAGACAAGGATTGAGACTTTCGGGATAATAGTAGATTTCCTTGGGAACGTGGTTAATTTTTGGTTAAATTATATTTTATGGCCATTAGGAAGGGCAGTTTTGAAGAAGTAAAAAAATTGTTCTATCCCTTGAAACGTAAACATTTTCACCATAAGAAGTTTGTGCTCAATAGTAACCAGTTAAATTATTGGTTGTTTTGTCACATGACACGTTGGGTTCCTTTGTCGATCATAATCGCTGATAATCACTGCATCCCCCTTTTGAACGATTCGATCATATACATTTACCAGCAGCGAGCCTTACAAGAATTAATAATGCAATGGCAATGCTCCAAAGATGATAAGGGAAAGATGAAACGTGTTCAGACTATGAAACACCCGCGAGAATCAGCAGATGTAGGATTGATTACAGAACAAAATTTCATTCCGACTGAATCACATGCCATTAACTTTAAAGAAAAGAAATGTCATTTGAAAACAATTCACTAAACATGTCAAAAGGTGTTGTTTTGTATAAAACAAAAGGGTTTTGAGAACCAATATCTAGATTTAAACTTTTCTTGTTGTAGTTTTTCTAATAAACCTGATCAATAATTCATTTCTATCATTTAGACTTCACATTTTAATTGTTCATAACAAATTATTATTCTTTGAACAACTCACTCAATAATACTGATAAAGTTTTGTCGTTTGATGAATTTGTTTTTAACTTACTTTAGTATTTTGGGGTGAGGTATGGAAATCACAACACACAAACCATTTGCCAACTATCTGTGATTTAAGATTGCGCATGCCCCAACGGATCACGGAATTTAACTCTGTAGGAACAATTTTTTTACAATCTCGGGCTATATGTACAATCACAAATTTGGGAGACACCGGGGTTCTACGCCCAAATGCACTCCCATATACTCCAATATATATATATATACATGTCTATTTATTAATTTTATATATAGAGTAGTAAAGACGAGCATTGGCAAACCGTAAGGGGCCGATTCTTCTTCACGCCCACATGTCGCAATGCCAACCCTCCGGAAACATAAGGACTTAGGATATGGATCATACCGTACCCTCCATATTCACCCGACCTCTCCCTTACATTTTTACGTTTTTTCAGGCATTTTGATAAGTTCTTGAGCGATAAGTTTTTGGAGAATGCGGTGAAGCCGAAAACGCCTCCCGAGATTTTATATGAGTCGAAATAAAGGTTTTTATGTCAGCAGAATAAAAGCGCTAAATACACAAAATCAAGCTGGTCCAGAAGTATACACTGTAATGGAATATATTTTGAATATATTGACAACTCAATATATACCGGGTAACCGTTTTAGATATCCCGTCAGAAATTTTCTTGAACCAATGACGCTATCAGAAAAAAAAGTGTTAATAACTTTTAGTATAGTTTCAAGTTGTTACCTTCTTTAGAGAACAATTATACAGGATTCCTCAGGCTCAGTTCAATATGAACAATTATAATACGACGCTGCTCAAAAAATGACAAATTTGTTGCAAAAGGTTTGAGAAAAACCAGTCATTTGGTTTACTGTTTATTAATCCCATTTCATATTCGAACTCCCTGCCTTCCGGAAAGATGCATAGATGTGCTCTTTTAACCACTCTTTACCTGCAGTCAGAGCGACAATCGTGGGTGATGGATTAACGGGCATTTCTATCAACGCAGGGAACAACTGAGATGGCTGGTGGTAGGGGCGTAGGCACTGTTTTTTAAAAGGCCCCACAGAAATTCGTCAAGTGGAATTGGTTGTCCGAGGAGGCCAACAGATCGGGCCATGAAGTCCTATCCACCTTTCCCGGAAGTGACGATTGAAACGTCTCACGTGCAAAGAATTGCGTGCGAGACATGCATGAAGCTGGAAAATATTCTTCGACATTGTTGAAAAAGAACATTATCTAATATTAATGGCAAAAAGAGAAAAAGTTCGAACTGTGGTTGGTTGAGATAAAGAGTTGGTGTCCGAGAGGATTGTACTCAAGTGATAGAACTGCTGCGTATTAGCCGATGGTCGTGTGTTCGAATCCAGCTTGTCACCCTGACTTTTTTATCTCAACCAAAATCTTACATAAAAGGAATAATTAATAAGAAGAAACTCTGTCAATTAACCACTAAAACATAAATTGATTATTATCTAAACGTGTAGGTAAAACCTTTCTCAAATATTGAGGAATTGAGCACCATTTAAATTATTCTCGTATAAATAAGGTCCAATTAATTTATTTCTGAGCAGTCCACACCAAATGTTGATACTGTAACCACCTGTTGATGGCAAGAGTACGAAATTCTCAGATTTTCATCTACCCACGTTCGAAAATTCCAACTGTTTAATATGCTATTGGATTCATCAGTACATAGGATGTATTAACGTTAAGGCACGTTATACGCCTGTCATAATCAAAGTCCCGAAGTTCCTGGACAAGTTGAGAGCGATACGGCTTAAAATTTAAGTCCGGAGAAGCTCCTCTACGTTTGCTGTTCAGTGTAATTGATATCTGTTTATAGAATCCTTTTGTTCTTCATTTTCCTCGCTTATAAATATGTAGCATTTAGTGACAGTTAAGCCATGTTGATTTAGAAATCGTGAGATGCGGTCTGGTGTGATGTAAAAAAAAAAAAACATTTTCTTTGTCGTGCCAACGTTTCGATCTTCATCGAGATCATTATCATCGATTAGGGCCTGAGATTTATGAAAAATAGTTTAAATTATTCAACATGTATGAATATGAATTTGTTCAATGATGCAAATAAAATATAAATTTTAGGTTTAATCAAATTATTTATACTCACTCCAGTTGGCACGAATATACACCTACCGATCACTCCGAAAATGTTCTCCACCGAGCCCGAATCTATACGTATCTGTCAAAACTCAAAGACCTCAACACCCTCCAAGACCAATAGTTTAATTTATAAATTCCCGTACTACACACTACATGACAACATATCTAACCAATTTACTTAACAACAGTACAGATGGCACATATAACGTAAACGATTCATTTCATTAACAAAATTAATCAAATTCTCTTCTTTTCACACTACTTTCTCATATCCGCTAGACGTTTTATCATTATTCACCAACATTCCAATAGACACAACACTGAACATTATTAAATATAAATGGCCCAACATTATACACAAGTCTATCAAAACCACGTTCATAACAATGGTTCGACAATGTTGTATCAACGGATTTTTTTACATACAGCAATCAATTTTACAAACAACCATTTGGCATAGGCATCGATAGCTACTTAGGCCTGGTACTTGTAGACATAATTATGACACATCTGTTAAACACAGTCATACTAGAACTTCATTTCACATTACCACTCCTCACTAAATACGTAGATGATATATTGACAGCAGTTCCCATAGATCAAATTCAAACTACATTAGATACATTTAATAGCTTTCACCCATGAAATGAAAAATAAAAAATACTATTTTTAGAGACACTCGTAATAAAAGAATCAGATGGCACATTAATCACAGATTGGTATGAAAAACCAAGAAATACAGATTGTTGCCTCAACTTTACATCTCACCATCCTCTTCGTACAATAATAAACACGGAGGATTGGCCATACTCGGTTGACACATGGGAACCTGCTCGTGGGTATAAAGCTCGCCCAAGTGCCCCTTTTGCAGAGAAAGGTTGCTCGATGTGTCCCACATAATTGAGGCGTGTCATGCCTTGGCTCCATTCGTAGAGTGTGCAGGCATGCCGCTGGATTTAAGAAGAGTCCTCGAGCACGGTAGCGAATTTCTGAGTCCCCTGTCCCGCTTTTTAGGGGAAATTGGGTTTTTTTATTGTATATAGTATGTGTTATGTGTCTTTGGGTTTTGTCTGTGTGCATGTATTTATTGGCGTGAATGGCGAGGGGTGAAGGTGAAATATAACACCACCATCGCCCTTCGAACGATGGAAGCGAGTGAGTGTGTGTTCGAGGTCGATGGCGGAATATTAATAAAAATACCTCATCGACCCCAATCTAGCTTAGTTTAAGTGTAGGTCGGTGGAGTACTTTAAATTCCTCCACCGACCAAACGGAATGAATGTACTGTATGAACGTATTTATTTGTATGAATGATGTCGGAAGCCCCAGCAAAAAATAAAAAATAAAATAAAACAATAAACACGGCCAAAGGGCTACTTCACAGAAGGATTACCTTAAGCCATGAATCATTTCACCACAAGAACATAAAGATATACAAACCGATTCTCCATAACAATCACTACTAAAAATATAAGATTTCAAATATGAATACCACAAAACAATTGGAGGTTTAGTTTTCTATTGTATTTACTTTTGATATTCTGTTTTTACCAATTGTCGACTAATTATGTGTAAATTATAACTTTCTTAAAATAAACCACATAACTAAATGTTTTTTAATTTTTTAGATTTTTACATATTTTTACTTGCATATTTGTTAAAAAATAAATAAATTTATATGCCCTTGTTTTATAATGTATTCAACATACAAATTAGGTTCCAAGTTAAGTAAGACTTGGCGATTTGACGTGGGCGAAAGCCCGGGGGAAACAGCTGCTCATGCCACTTACTGCCAGTCCCTAGTCAAATCCTCGGGTTGTTTTGACGGTCAAAAACCAGTCACAAACCTTGCTTTAAGAACGTGTTGGAACGTCCGACTAACAGTTTGACTTTCTAGCTTGATGGAACGACAAACCTCAACTGAGTGTGCGCCCGCCAGTTTGCTGATGGTTTGCACGCTTGGCAGAGCAAACCTATGTTGTTGTTTTCTGATCCTACACATGTCGTTTTATGACTTAGTTTTGTTGTAAACTAATAGAGAATCTATCAAACCTGTTTGCGGAAGTGAAGCCGGGTTGTTAAGTCAACCATTTGAGCCGATTACAATAAGCTTTGTGATCTTAATTGAATAATTGATCCGACTAGAATCAATTTCCTCTGGTGCTTAGTTATTTATGGTATTAAAACAAAACATTTAATAATAAAAAAAAGAATGAAAAAACAATAACAAACGAAACATCGTGTAATTAAAGAAAAAGATAAGTCGTGCTTTCTGTACAAGGGAAAGATAAATGCTGTGGATAATACAATGAGGAAAGAGAAAACAAATAAAACCTCAAAGGTCATTTGAAATGGAAAAAGGACCCTTTTCTAAAATGATATCATTCCATTTAATGCCTGAAAGGTACGGTTAGTAATTTAAGTGAGCTAAAAACAAATATTATTGAGCGTATTATTTTTTGTGAATGTTATGGTAGGGGGTGGTTTGGTGCTGTGGTTGGACGAGAAAGAGGGGTGGTGTTTTATGGTGCGAATGGGAGGGTCCTTGACAATGAATAGCTCGGGAAGACAACGGTCATACAGCCGCACTTCTATCAAGCCTTCACATATAAAATCCGGACACACTGTTTGCAAATACGCTTAACGGGCTTCTCTCCAGTCAAAATTCAACACGCGTAACTTTTTTTCTTTTGTGAATCGAGGCGAATTTGTTTTATAGCTCCAGCCTGTGTCTACACGGTGTACCGACTCTTGTACAACCTTTTCGTTCATGCTTCCAGGATTTATGAGGTTATTTTGCAAACTCCTATTCGCAAAAAGGCTCGGTTTTTGCATAGTACTCGTTTCTTGTATCCCCTTCCAACATTGGCGATAGTTGTTTTTAAAATGTAAACTCGCCCAACATGTGCCTCTTGTACGGTAAAAGTTGTGAGTCTTTTGGAACCAAATAAACAAAATGACCGCCTGTGGCTTATGTGAACTCAACTAATCATACTGGGCTGAAACAATATTATTATGCTTGCATACTCCGCCCTGGTATGATCTATCTGCACTTATAGCCTCTCAATTTTAAATTTCATTGTACTTTTCATAACCAAAAATTGAAGCAAATTGACAACCTGTGTTACTGTTTGTTGTTGATTCACCAAGACGAGCCCAACTCTAAATTCTTTTAGAAATTATGAATGGTATAGTGAGTGTGGTTTTCAATCCTTTTCAAAAGAGAATTCCTACTCAGCACGTTGTTTGGTAGTAACACAGTAAGTTGTTTTCCAACAAGTTCCCGAGAACTCATCGTCAACAAGACAAGAGGCTCTATAGCGTCCGTACCTGGCCTATTTGACTTTATCGGACGTTTTGATGCTCAAGATGTCACTTGACGAGTAGTGTTACCGCCGCAGCGTTGGTGTAGAGGCTTCCCACCCCTAAGGGCTGGTATAACCACGCTCTTCCCTTGTCCACTCCGAATGGTCGGGTCCGCATAAGCATCGGGTCGCATGCCACACGCAAAGGACTAGCAGGCCGAAATACATCAGCCTGCTCTCCCGCGTAATCCCTTGATAGAGAAGGTCACTCTATTGGGAGAATACTCCCTGAGTGTGGGGGCTTCCCCAGCGTAGAAACTACCGGATCTGCTCCGGCCGTGATTATTTTTTACAGTGGAATTGCTAACCACCCCCTAGATGAGCACTACCTACGGTCAGAGGTCTCTTGTCGAGCTCAGCCAACATCTGTCACGCGCTTTCGAAGGACGCCATAGGTCTAGCCATAGGTCCTATCCCTCGCTTCCCCTAGGGTACCACGCCGGTCATACTTAACCTAACGAATTCACAATACAAAATAACTTATACAAAATGTTACTGCCTGAAACATCTAAATTTAAAGAAACCGAGCTATCTGTATTCTTGGCGGTTGTGACGCGACTGGTCTAGTTGACTGGAATCGATACAAAAAGAAAGGGGTTCCCATGGTAGCGTAAACATTTGGTTCCCTTAGGAAGGCGTGAATATTCGTTCCTAGTGGCAATGAGAGCAAACGAACTCTAACATAAATTAAAAACAAACAATAATTTAAATTCAGGCGTCAACGGTATGTATGTGATAAAGCTATCTGAGGACATGCTATGCATCGCTGTAATGTCTTGAAAAAGTTCTTTTTTTACAGATTCTTTAAAGTGTTTTGTTGTGGTGTCCGGATTTACGAATAACATTGAGCTGCCTGTCCAAATAAATTTAAAATTTCAACATATTCCAGAAAGAATGAATCCTATTTAATAGAAGGAGCGGCAGTTATGTTCACCTGACCCTAGTCTAAACAGTGATCTTGATCTTGTGGTAGTGAAGTTGTTTTTTTTTTTTTTTTAGAATTTGTCTTATTTAGTTTTTCGAATTTGTGATTGCTTCTACTTTTTGTTTGGTTATACCGAGGTTGAATAAATTGAGGTTTATTAACTAGTTTACGAGCATTGGACTGATACAAATATTGGTGTAGATTTATAATTTGTTTGATTAGGATTGTTATAGTTATTACCATGATTAAGGGGAGAATTGTCAATTACTAGGTTTTGGGAATTTTTGTTGTTCATAGTTGTTGTGCCCGGAGTATTGAGAACTGACTTTGATTGAATGTTTGGTGTCTAAGAGGATGCATTGGTTTTTTTTTTTATGTGGTGTGTAGAGTTTTATGAATTGAAAGTCGTATGCTAACATGTTAAGACCTTCCGTAAGATCCTTAGGGTCATTTGTTCTCATTAGTGAACCTCCTGGTTCTTTTAACCCTCTCAGTAAAACTCTTAACGCAAACTTTCTACAGTACTCTATAATTATTGCTTGTGTGAATTCGTTATAATTATTTATGTAGGCAATTTTTATGTGAAACAATTTCTGAATTTTGTTATACTATTCAAATCGTGTTCCGTTAAATAGTTTTCTTTCTGCAGTTTTTCAGCGTGTGGCCATCTTTTCTCTCAGAGTAGGTATTTAGCAAGGCATTTTTTACATCCGTCCATTACATTAATTATGAAACTATAGATAATTTCAGCTAAAGTGCTCTTTATATTTGTTAGTATGAATGATATTAAGTATTCATTTTGGAAATTGTTATGACCTGCTGCATTTTCAAATCTGTTTACTAAATTTTAACTAATGAATAAACTATTAACTGTATATATAACTAATTGAAACGAATCTATTTAAAAGTTCTGCTTGTCCATGGAATTCGAGGATGATCTCTACACTTTCCTTCTTGTTGATAGCCTTGGCTGTTGCCATAGTCAAAAATTATTATATCAACAGGTATATTAATTTATTGTTAATTATTATGATGAGGAGAGGATAAATGTGCAAAAAACGAGTAAATGTGTGACATAAACAAATGGCATTAAAAGAATAAGATTAATGATAACAAAAATTATCCTAAGTTGAAAATAAAATTTTCCTTTCTTAGTTTTCAAACATTTTAAAATAGTTATTTCTACTCACAGAACGTTGTATTCTTTTACAGCCTATTATTCCCACGTTCAATACGTTTCTACAATTTTCTTAAGTATCGGTTGATTAATTGTTGATGCAGAAGATAGAAGAGCGGATTCGTATATCTTCAATCTCTCATACAGAGAATGCGCAGAAATGCCACCCGATTTGAGAATTATGCTTGATCACGGCGGCGAGTATTTAAGTCCTTTGTTCCGATCCGAGGAAACGGAATTGTTCTATTCTATATTTAAAATAATAGTTGTGTGTACTTGTGTATTAGAGTGAATGTATATATTAGCGTGAATTGTGATGTGAGAGGGAATGTATTTAAGAATGAACGTGAGAACGAATGGGTTTGGAACTGCGTGCTTGGGATAATTAGTCGACTGGGCTATTGACAGGTCTGCCCCCGGACTGCTTACACCAGGGGTGGGTGATTCTTGAGTCTGCTGGCAGTTTAGTTCAAACAGCAAAAGTTGGAATCGCAGGTGGACGACGAAAAGTCAATAGGCTCAACTCGGCACAAGTTCGTACATTTGCAGATTTCACCTTATATCAGTCCGAATCCAACTATTACATCTTTAAAAGATCCTTTATTTTAACAGGTTTTTCTTTAAAATAAACTGAGATATAAAAAGAATAATTCTTTACTTGTCTACTTTATTCTACATAAATTTAAATTGGATTTGAAATTCATTTTGATGCGATATTTTATATGATATATATTTTAAAAAGAAGACCACTTTCTTTTATATAATTTTCAGTTTAAACTTTATTTAATTTTTTATGGTTTTTTACAGCTCAATTATTTTTTAAATGTCGAAGTTCATACGATTTCCTGTTCTCCTGTGAGCCCTATTATTTTATATTAATTTTTCAGGAAAAACGGGATTTGGATTTGAGATACATTTACAAATTTCAATTTTCTAAAGGAATTTGTTACATAAAATACGAGTACCTAGTTTATATAAAGTTTAATTGTAATTAATTTTCCTATATTCTTGTATATAAGACTTCAATTAATATTTACTACTTTTAAAACAGTCTTAAATTAAAAAACAAATTTTTATTTTTATATTTAATTTTATATACATTTTAATTATGATTACTTTTCATTTTGTATTCTATGAGCTAAATATTGCGTAATAAAACAATGCGAATTTCAATTTAATTTAATTTTAACTTATGGACTTCTAATTATTTTATATTTAAACTGTTTGTAAAATGCAAACATTTTACTCTACGTGATTATATTTCACCATTTCCTAAGTTTTTTGATGCTTGAGAGAAAGGGTTAATTGGAAATAAAAATTGTTAATTCAAATGCAGAAAGGTGTAATGTATGATTAAAAAGCGTTAATTTAACAGGAATTTCCCTAACCATTTTTTACAAGGGTTCGCAACAGCAGAGGTCATACAACCCCTCAGGGTGCCGGTGTTTTTGAAAAGAAAAAAAAAACATTTGTAAGCATGTCGGGTTCGAATGCAGGGCCGCTGGATTCGAACCCGGGACCTTTACCTTACTGAGCGCCGTGTCAAAGACTGAACCTTTGCGGACACCGACGCCCCCCACGACGGGAAAATGTTATAGTCATTACTTTTAGACCGAAAGTATTTACAAATAATATTTAATAAGAAGTTAATTGATAGTATATAAACTAACAGCGTAGCAGGTAATTATTTTACGATCACTCACCTAACTATTCGTTAGATCTTTCAACCTAGAAATATGGAAAATCTTTTATTAGATTCCTTCCTTCCAGGAGAGCTCTTAACAGGAGTGGTCAAAATGTATTTTGGAATTCATCACTGTACATATTGCATGTAGAGATGTTTCCAACTGAAAAAAAAACCCAAAGAAAACGACTAAATCGTGCACTCATAAAAGAAAACAATCGTTTTATTAAAATTAACACACTCGAGAATTGAACACACCCGAATTTATTAGTTTTAATAATGTTGGAGAGTCTAGGCGACACTAGGATTAGTGTGGGAGAAGGAGAGTTGACAAAGAACGCTTTGCGGTTCTTGAAGGTAGAATATTAAAGATTGCTCATATCCAACCAGTTACTTAGCCGGCTTAACTGTAAATATTGAACATTTGAAAAAAAATTGAAAGGTAGGTCGTGATGTGGAGTTGGTGGCCAAGTGGATCGGAGTTAGATATCAAGTAGTTAGAGCAGCGGAGTATTGAGCCGAAGGTCGTGGGATCGGATCCCGCTCGTCACACTAGGTTTTTCATTTCAACCAATAAATTTCAAAAAATATTAAATATTTGAAAGATATTATTTGGTCGATCGGGCCACGAAATAGAATGGATTTAAAGAATAATTTGTGCGACTCGTGAGGAGCGGTCAAGAATGAAGTAGTTGACAAAAACAACATTTTCATATTGTTTTGCCAACATTTCAACTTTTATTTGGATCATTTTCAGGGAATGAGTGAATTAAGTAAGTTAATTTGAAAAAATACAATTCAATATATGGAATTCAAGCTTTGAAGAAGCCTCAAATAAAGGTCAAAACCTCGGCAAAAATATGAAAAAGATGTTTTTCTAAACTACCTCATTTTTGACCGCTCTTTACGAATCCAACAAATTATTAAACAACCGGTCACTAAGAACACACACATTTAAATACTAAACTCGCTATTCATTATTTTCCACTTATGTGGAGCATAATCCATGTAATGCGGGAAAAGCATAGCTTGGTAGAAGGTTTAATAATTGTGTCTACGCACAAGTCTTGCTATAACCTGATAATAAATTTTAAATTACTTTTATCAGCTTATCCGTAATTTTATAATTACTCAATTAATTATATACAATTTTTCATTTCGAAAAAATGTGTATAAATAATTGCGTAATTAAATAATTTTTTTGTAAATGTTTTTGTACAAGTTTTATTAAAAAATATCAATGCCAAAATTAACGTAGTGAACGTTTTGATCAGATTTGTAATTATGGAAAAGTTTAAGTGTGGTTAATGAAATCTGTCGGTTTTAAGGGCGATTAACAAAATGTTCAAGTTTACCTGTTGAAGAATATTGTTTCCAAATACAGAAGTACGGATTACAAAATCTTATGTTCAAACCCAATGACTCCTTTTTAATTAGACATAAATAGCTCCAGTTTGTTCAAATAGTAAGGAGTAAAATTTATGACAACCCAAAATCATATACCTTCAAGTAGTTCGTATATATTTAATTTATTAGATTTTTCATTGTTTATGTAAACAATGTTAAGTTACAATTTTTGTTACTAAGGAATATTTATTTTATTTCATTCGTAGTTGTTGATTTCAATCATATTGAGAAATTATAAACCTAAAATAATAGCATATAAAGCATAAATAAAAACCATATTGGCACAATAACTGAGCGATTCTTATACAAACAAGGTAGATTTTGATAGATCCCAAGCTGCCGGAGAGGTGCAATTCCTTGGTTCGAAATGCACGGTTTTCTAACACAATTAGCCGAACACTCTGCAGATATAAGAATTGCGTTTGACCACTGAAGTCGCCTGATCCGATTCTTTGAGGCAACAGTGTTGTTTCATTGTATACAGTAAAGATGGTTCTGTGCCCCTAGCCAGTGTGAATAACTGTCGATAGCACCAGGAGCCCAACTTAGCTGGCAGGACGAATAAGATCCAGATCCGACCCTGGACTACACCTTAAAAAAAATTGCAAAAGGGAAAAATTCACTTAATTATCAAACACTCGCACATAAAACCTGAAATTATATTAAAAAACGACTATAAAATATGGGACTATTTGTAAATTATTCCATATCCAGGCATTGACAATAAGGAAACATCAAGGACAAACAATTCACACGCTCGTATAATTAGCCGAAATGATTAAATTTAAATTTATTCGTTAATCATGTGTTTACATACCTTGCAGATAAAAAGGGGGGGGAACGTGCCTGGGCGGAATTTTAATTTACTGCATTCTATTACAGCCAATTAGATTTTGACATCTGCAAATTCATTTGCGCCTCGGCACTTTTGCATATTCATATTGTCTGGTATTCAACGTCTCGGCGAATAAACCCCACGCCTCTCAGGGAATACCTTACAGAAATGATTTCTTCGATCAGTTTATCGATCGTACCCGCTCTGCCTAGTAAAATCTTGATAAACCCGATTTTTCAATGTCTCAAATTTTGACGTATTCCACTTAATCTAAACTATCATATAAATAATATGCTCAATAAATATTTGGTTAATTAATTTAGTTCACAAATTTGAATCGAATTAATTATTCTGTATGTTATTCATTATAACACAACCAAGGTAAGAAAATAATGAATTCACATTTTATTTATTAATTATCAATATTGTCACTTTTTAACTATAAATCAAAAACAAATGAATAATCATACAGATAAATTTTAAAACCACACCTGTTATTACATCCCGAGAATTTTTTTACAAGTTTTTTCGCAACTGCTAAGGTCATATCAACCCTCGGTAAGCTAGCGTTTTGAAGGACCGCTGGATTCAAACCCTGGATCATTATCGTACAGTGATGAGTACCATGTCAACATCTAAACCGTTGCGGCCTCAGTCGACTCTTCTGAGGAAATAAATTACATCTTCTTTATATCGGACCCATGTGATTATCGAAGAGAAAGTGTGGTAGACGAATTGAGATAAAGAAACAAAGATTAAGAGAAATCGACCGTAAAGAGGAACAAGACTAAAGTTAAAATCGGGTGTGAAACGAATTGAGATATGTTTGAATACAGAGAGAGAAAGAGAGAGAGAGAGAGAGAGAGAGAGAGAGAGAGAGAG
>CM077100.1:35753704-35770699 GCA_039619505.1 Cimex hemipterus | reverse complement strand
GAGAGAGAGAGAGAGAGAGAGAGAGAGAGAGAGAGAGAGAGAGGAAGATTGTGTTTGGGAAAGTAAGATGTTCCCGATGCACAAGGAGTATCATATACCAGTGATAGAGAAGGGTAGGGTATATGAGGTGTAATGACAATTTGAAACAGGGGGTGGGCTTACGAATGATATACCGGTGGGGAGGGGTTTCGTGCTCAATTGGATGAGGGAAAATCGAGGGTTGGTAAAATTGAAAAATTATGCAAACTTTTTTTGGACGGGATAACCTCCGAGATTAGAATTGTAGAGGCATCCGTTTTGAAAAATGTTTGTTAACGTCGTAATAATTGGTAAGAGATCAAACGGCGGCTGGTTGTTCCAAGAAGGGGGTTGTTTCTAGACGTCTCAGTCGTTTTCCCTTTTAAATAATGAATAGGCCGGCTCTGTTTGCATGTTAGTAACCTTGCAGAACACAAACAGTATTCACACATTTTTGAACTTAATAATTCACGTGCCGTGACGGGAAGAATCAGGTTCGATAGCATAAGGGATTTGTTTAGAGTGTCAATTAATATTTTATTATCGTTTTCTAACGAGCAACTGTGTTTATTGTCAATCAGACCATCATTATGGATGCATTATTCAATGTGTTCTATATCGCATAGTTCTAGAATAGAGAGTCTGCAATGTTTTATAGATTTGATTAATTTAAGTCAATCCTTGTTTTGCTACAGGAAATTCAATTGGTTTTCCAATTCTTCTAAGAAACAAGGGGATGGACTTTTCTATCTTCAGATACCCTAATCAGCGTAAAAGGTGTTCGATCATCTCGGGAATTTCTCGTTCAGTTACGGTTTCCTGTACCCCTCCTTTCCGACAAATTCTGCTTCTTTTAAATTTGACAAACGAAATCGTTCAGGGCGTCAGGCAATTGGAAAAGATACACCATCCTTATCCCTTTAACCTCTATAAGTTATAATATATTCCTAATAATATTATTGGACGGGCGAAAAGGTTGAAGAAATTTATGTTATGATATTTAATACTGTAAATTATGCAATAATATTAAGTTTTGATAAGACGGTTCTCGTTTTTGTTTTTCAAAAATCTTATTTGGAACATTAAATTTTCTTTCTATGTCTTGATACTGTACCTTTCCACTTGACTTGATTATTTTGTACTCGATAGTGATCATTGGACTTATATGCCATTTTGGCATTCGACAAAAGAAATTTGTACTCTAGCCTTATCATACTAATTTTTTCATCTATCCTCGATTTAGCTATAACTATAATGTGTGGTGTTAACTTGTTAGTTGTATAACTATATTAGTAGGAAGGTCGTGTCAAAAAAGCCACTAACTGGATATTTATTTTCTGACTTTCTTCCAGAGGCAGTCGAATGCAACATTGACCAAAAGTGTGCCAATTCCAGCTTGTTGCGTTTTGATAGATGTTTCACCAAGTAGGATCTCCCCTCGTAATGTCATCACTTCGATATGTGAAGTTGAGTAAAAGAGTTTCTCTTGAGAGAGTAAAAGAAGGAGGGGAGGAAAAGACAAATTAGCACAAATTACTGAACTATAAAGAGAAAAAATGATGAATGACGATATAATTAAAAAAGAGTGAAATAAAAATTGAGAGAATGAGATAGGAAGAAAAGGTATGGGACAAAGTGAAAGAGATTGGTAGAAAGAAAGAAACAACCCAAAAAGAAAAAGAGAGAAAGTCTGTGACAGAAAAAATAAAACATTTAGAAGTGGAAATGGAGAGAATTAGAGCAAGAGAAAAATACAGAGAGAGAGAGAGAGAGAGAGAGAGAGAGAGAGAGAGAGAGAGAGAGAGAGAATAGTATTGTAAGAAATAAAAAATGAGCTTAATAAGTGTGAAAAAGCGTGTAACATAAATTGAGAAAGAGGGAAAGAAAAATTGAGAGAATGAGAAAGAAAGAAAGTTGAGGAAAAATGATGAGATAGAGTGCCGGAGAAAAAACAGGAAAACACAAAAGAGAGAAAAGGGAGAGAGGGAATTTTTAATGTAATAAATAAATTATAAAGAATGAAGACGAGAAAGAGACAAAATGAAAATGAGTGAAAGAAAAATTGCGGGAGTGAGAGAGAAAGAAAATTGTGAGAAAAATAATGGGAAATACAGTCTTTACGAGAACGCAAAGATAAAAAAGAAGAATAAAAACAAAGAGATAAAAGAAAGAAAATAAAGAGAAAAAAAAAAGATTAAGAAAAAATTATGGGAAAGAGAGTTTTGAAAAAACAGGTGATAAACAAAAAGAAAAAGAGAGCGACAATGTTTTTATGGTTTTTAATTTTCAAACAATTGTCCTTCATTAAAGCTCATCCATAATCATTAAATGACGATAAATAATTTGTTATACTGAAAAAAATTTCTTATTGAAGGAAACGTTGAAAGGGCTGAAAAGTTTGGATAACTGTAGGACCATGTGCCTTTGACATATGACTGCTAAGGTTGAATCGATTCAGTGAATATTTCTAACTTTTGTGACTTGCCTGCATATGAACGATATTTCAATATATTCCAGGTTGTTTTATGTAAAATTACAAGTTTACTCCATGCAGACAGTTTTTCATCTTTGTTGTATGTGAAATGAGTACATTCAAGAAAGGTTGTTAACAGATAAGACAAGACTTGTAATTTTTGTAGTTATACATTTATAATGCGCTACACAGAATTGAATAATACAATCTGTAATAATCTTGAATTTAAACATCATCATAAGATAGCAAAGAAAAATGACATTTTTTGATCTCTCTTTAAACACCTAAATGGTCCTGTAAAATTGTCACAATAGAGTAAGATTTTTACAAGGTGTGCAGATAGCTCATTTGTCAAAAAATGCGTATCAAAATTAAAAGCCAGTGTAAGTAGAGTTATAGAAAAGCAATATGAAAAACCCATTTGTTTGTGCAAAAAAGAGGTTACGCATTTGCTTCCCTCAAGAATATAAGAAATACATAAAATAGATTGGCATAGTAAGCTTCCGTGTAGGTATTATGTTAAAATAAAATTAGAAATGTATGTAGGAATGTAGGAAAGGGTTTTTGCTAATTTTTTAATAAAAACACAGCTCGACCTTATTCTGAGAGTAAGAATTCGAACAATTCCTTTTAAGCTTTCTAAGTCTTTTCGACGTTTCTTTCCTCGATCGAATGAATAATCCCATCTTGGATGTCCAGCTTACAATACTTACGAGAGAACTAAGACGTTATTTAGTTGAGAATTTCCCCGAGATAAGATCACAACGCCTGTGGAATTGGATTACTTCTTCCTTCCTTTCACAGAATTCTTTCAGAGTTTAAAAAAACATCAAACTGTCATAGAGAAACATTATAAAACTAGCCAAAATATCCGATTGAATCTTCAAAGTAGATTAGTAGAAATTAGATTTTTAAAATTTGTAAATTATTACTCAATATCACAAAACAATAAGTTTTTTCAAATAATTTTTTTTTGGGGAGGGGGGGTTAAAATTAAACAATGGAATAATAAAAAAACTTTAAAATTAAATCATTCTGAGACTAATCTATCGAACAATTAATTAACAATATGTTCCATAAAGGGATTGTGACATTTCTCATATTATGATAATTTCTTTTTTTATCAAAAGTATTGCCCAACTTAAACAACCTCCTCCTGCTTTACTCCCTCCAATCTCCAGGAACAGAGTTGACAAACTTGTAGGTTGGCTGACAAAGAAGGTTTGGATACACCGACCAACGTGAAGAA
Source organism: Cimex hemipterus (assembly GCA_039619505.1). Taxonomy (NCBI): domain Eukaryota; kingdom Metazoa; phylum Arthropoda; class Insecta; order Hemiptera; family Cimicidae; genus Cimex; species Cimex hemipterus. The sequence continues at coordinate 35,766,959 of CM077100.1, read as the reverse complement.
GACATTTCTGGAAGGGCGTAAAGCATTATTAACTAAATTACGTACATCATAAGCAGAATAGCATTATTAACTTAAATTAATGAATTGTTAACAAATATTTTTGTTAATGCACTTTAATAAAAAACTGATTTTGATCAATTTCAACGTACAGCACACCTTATTTTGATTCAAACTTGGCTATTGTGTTTTGAAACTTTGCTTTTTTACGTTGTTATTTAATTTTAAATTATGTAAATTTAACTTGTAACTCGCTAATGTTGTCGATTAATAAAGAGTTTTAATAATTAAGGGCTTTTAACGGAGAGGCCATGTGGACTCCACATCCTTTATATTTTTTATTTTGCGCCAAAATTTGACGTTAGGAAGTCGAAATTTATATTAGCCGTTAGCTTGGAAAACGTATAAAAGTTTTGTTCATCGGACCAATCTACTTGTACAATTAAGTTTAGCATAGACAAAAGATGGAGCATCCTTTTCAATTTGATCTGTACAATCCATACCTAATTTTTTTTGTCTGACCCTATTTATCCTCTTCTACAGATTTTTATGTTTTCACTAAAACCAACGCCAGACTGACATTTATTGGTGACATGTCGTGTAACGGTAAGTCATTTTGTACAACTCGTAGACCCTTTTTCTTTTCTTTTTTCTACAAAACGAATAAGAAGCGTTGGAAAAACCAGCATTTTCGGACTACATCGCCGAATATTGGATATCCTTTGTTGTTCGATACAATTATCAATTTAAAAAAAGTGTTAAAAAGTTTATGTGTACTATTAACAATACGATACGTATGATATTGCGTTATTGATATTTTTGGCATTGATAAATTATTGTAACATATCTATGAAAAAATAAGATAAACAACATAATACGCATTCCTCGTATATGCATATTTGTAAGCAGTACGTACAATATTCTATTCTAGAAGTTCGATATATTTTTTGCATGATCAATTTATGGACAATATACTAATGCTAAATCCTGTGGGCCTGGACAATACGTACAGCTTTTATGACGTCAAATGTAATGCCATTTGATGTAAGAACGGCAAGACCATAGAACATGCACAAATATATTTCCTAAGACAAAGACTTCAGTGCTCATGGATACAGACAACATTTTTGATAGAGATTTGGCACTCACGGAAAATTTCCATGTGAGGAAGAAAGCAATAATGATTCACATAATGGAAGCGGAGGATGCAGGCAGCTACTGCTCCAAAATATAAGTTCACCAGCAAGTATGAGACATTTATACCAGAAATGGAAGAAGGGCCACAGGACAACCTATGAAGTCCAATTCCTACTGGGATACAAATGGCTCAGAAACAGGTAAAGATGCGGGAGCTGGAGTTTTCGGGATGAATCCGATTGATGCACGGGTCATCCGTAAAACATACAAACGAACTTCTGGAGTGTAACCAGAACAAATTCTAGTTTGACTCCTGAATATCAATTCTACGTCAGAAGGCAGAACTAGGAAGAAGAGGATAACTAAAGGAGGGAAGCCACAAGAAAGATCCTGCACTAAGGAGACACTGGCAACGAATGGAGGTTGATTAGCAACCTGAAGATGGCCGGTGAGTTATAAAAATAAAGGAACACAATAGACCTACTTAGATTGAGGTGAAGAAGGGCGTATAGCTGCCTTTTTTATCCCTATACCTAGTGGTTCTCATTCGGTATCCTTTCAACTAGCAGAAATTATTGCCTACTGAAAACAATTATAAAAGGAAAATACCTATACAAGCGTACATTGTTCTAATGAGTATCGCAGAAAAATTTGTCGGATAAGTTACACATATTCGTTTGTTTGTGTTGATTCATTGAAATGGAAAACGAACAAGTAAATTTAAAAAAATCAAGTGAAAAGGTGGCTGATAGAAACTGACTTCTGCAGCGCAGCATGCATATAGCAGTGACATTTATTGAAACTTTATTCAACAAAAAATTACTATAATATCTGTTTAGACTTAGTTTTACAAAATGTCTTCTATAATGTTAGTAAAGAAAACATAATTAGCACAATACTTATCAATGGCATGCGAGGGGTTCGATATTCAACTAGCCCACATGTCTTTATTTAAATGGTAGGGAAATTTGTAGGAGGCCAAAATTTTACGAGGCATTTAACGGAGTGGCGGATTCATGGCTCGTTAAAGCCAGCCTGGAAAGAGTCTGAAACTGAAATCGATTGAATTAGAAATTAGAGAATGTAAATGTTGTCCCTCCTTGAATAATGCTCTAATGAAGTCAGTGAACACCGAACGAGGATCTGCCGTTACAGTAAACGAATTTGTTCCAATACCAGAGGCGTCGTTAGGCTTAATAACACCAGCGGCCGACTTCTCTCCTCTCCACCCGCCCCTCAATAAATGTATTCCGATTAAGTTTGGATGATTTTGTGAGAGAGTGAAGGTGCCGTATGTCGAGTAAATACGACGACCTAAACGCCACGGACATGAGCCTAATTATTACGCGGAAATGCTGCTTTGAAATTGATTTGAAAATCACTGGGTTTCTCAATCAGGCAGAATTAACTGATCATGTCTGTTATTGTGCGTTAAATTGGAACAGTTTTGGTTTCGAGCATATGGTGATATGAAGAAGAAGAAAATAAATTTTATTCCGGAGCTATGGGGGCCCCCTTGAATAACAAAAAATGAACAAAATTTGCCACAATTCGAGTCAAAGTGAACATATAATAAATCTATTATATTTAGTGGACTATTGACCAAATTACTTTTTTCAATTAATTAAACTTTTTATTTAAGGTTTTGATCGAAATGAAAAAAGTTACTGTCAAGAGCGGTACTCGAACCCACAAAAAGAGGAAAATTCGCAAAATTGTAGGCTGAGATGGGGATTTGGTATCCGTGTCGATCGAAGTCACGATGACTCAATAGGATAGAGCAGCGACGTATTGAGCCGAAGGTCGTGGGTTCGAATCCCTCTCGTCACACTAACTTTTATATTCAATTAAAGATTTAAATGTAAAAGCAAAAAAAAAAAAATTAAACGTACCAAATTAAATAAGAAGGGGAAAAGTTAACAGAAAATTAACCATCCTGCATGTTATATTGTAGGGACAGAAGGTAGACAAAAAGACGATACTTAAACGTGAAAAGGGTTAAGGTACGGTAAATGGAGTTAGGCTGGGAATTCCCGAGATTGAAGGAACATATAAGGAAGAAGGGACTAAAAGGTTGTTAATTTCTACGAGAGGGGATAGAGATCATAAAGGATGCTAGTGTGTATAGAAGACGTAAATGGATTAAATAAAGAAGGTCGAATGGACAGAAATTGCCAAGAAAGTATATCCTGCTTGGAGAGGTACAGCCATTTCAAACCAGGATATTAAATTAACATGTGCATTAGACACATGAGATTTCTTTGAGGAGCTAAATGTGAACCGAAGAAAGCAGTTCTTGATACTCTTCAGTGTGTTAACAAGCTCTGTGGTTAGTTGACCGTAGATCAAACGATCGAAAGGGGGATGCACAAGGAAACTAGGAGTTCCAGAACTAACCACGAACAGCGATACATTTTGTGAACTCGATTCGCTATTAAATTTTATTCTAAATTTTAACAAAACCATAAAATAAACAAAAGTATACAATTCTCTGAAAAATAGAAAGGTAACAACAACTCTGGAAAACAATATTTAGTTTACAGATAATTTGTGTACATATTTTCAACAGTTAAAAATCTGTACCTCCACTTTCTTCCTTTCATGCAATTTTCTTTAAGCACCATTCGTTTTCATTAGTTAAAGATATAGTTAACATGTATACACATAAAAACATGTTGGAACATTAATTATATACAATATCCTCCTTTAAATACCTCAAATTTCATTTTTACACAGCCTTTTTTGTTGTTAGTTGTAAAAAAATTGCCACGAATTGGAAGAAATGGCACAGTATGGTTTGTGCCAAATGTCTGAACAAGATCCGGTGGTAACTTTTGCAAAAAATAGCTGTATTTTATTATTTAGATGGTGCTAAATAGTTCTAAGGGTGCGTCACGAAAATAATCTTATTGCAGGTTTATAATGTCGTGGTAGCCATTTCCCAATACAATAGTCGGTGCCACAAATGTTTCGATAATATATTTGATTTTAATTACCTTGCAGACAACCAAAAGCATATCAAACCAATAAGTGTAGATAGTATGAAAAATACAATTTTCGCCAACAGTTTTGTCTTATGTTTTGGTAAAATAAACTAAAGAGTCCACAGTTTTGAAATAATGACAGAGTAGACCTCGGAAAGATATTACTGGTAAATTAAACGTCGGTATGGTGCAATGAAAATGAGTATTAAATTCTAAATTCCTTAAATGTTACTAACATTAAATTGACTCACAAATGTAACCTTACTGCTGGGGTCCTCGTGATAGCCATTTTCCAGAGGCACCCACAATTGTCACCACGTGCTTCTTTTATTACTACATTGATGGACAGATTATAATGTAAGAACCACTCAATTTATTTAGTCCAAAATTAAATCCATTATTTTTTTACATTAGGTACAGGTAATTAGAAGGTAATGAACTTAAAATGAACAGTAAAGAATGATTTCTTTATTTACTTTGTAGAAATAATCCCATTTGTACAAAAATTAGCATTATGCCCTTCCATTCTGCTACGCCTAATCATCGCTATCAGTAATTAAATTCACCAACTTCGTGGTCCGCTTGACCAATTAATACATTACAATTAATTATGGTTTTTAGTTGAGACGAAAAAAGTCAATGACACGAGCTGGATACGAATCCACGACCTTCGGCTAGATACGCTGCTGCTCCACCACCTGGGCTATCATCAACCCAACCTTTTGAGTTTTCCCTCCTTTTTGCCATTTTTCAATCCCGCTCGTGCCATTGACTTTTTTATCTCAACTAAAAACCTTAATTAATTTTAAGCAATCAATAATTTTTTTCCTTCGATGGTTTTATTTAATATTATTCTTATACTTATTCAATGGCTCCAGTCAGGCATTTGAGTGAATGTGACAGTGTCAAGGTCACAACACGTAATTACAGAGGAAGGTACCGCGAATTCCCAGAAACTGAGTGTAAATCGCTGTACCATAGGAAGGAGAAACAGGGCTTCACACTGGAAAGCCAGGAATAGTTCTACGTAGGTCTACTAATGAAATCCGTATGAATGATATGAAAAGTCCGAAACGTTTTGATTTCCTCCAGGACGGTAAGAACACGGCTCAACGACCGGTCATCCGACTGGTGGATCACTTCTTCGTTTCGAAGGGAACGTGACAAATGAAATAACTTAATTTCATATGAAAACGGTATCCCGCTGCTGGATTTTTCTTGAGATACATTTCACGGAGGGTAGGTCATTGATGTCCTAGGGGCATTTCTTTAGAAGCCCCCAGAGAATTGTGCTAGGAGGATCTCCAACTTCACATAAGTACTTGAAAGACATAATTAAAGAGCATGCGATGCCAATTCCCCCACCCCCATGTCGTTGGAAGATTCTTGCCAGGCCCGATTGAGCAGGTATTCTAGATGATACCTGAATAGGGTTGGAATGGAGAACAAGTGATCAGCTCGAAGTCCAGATTTGGCCCAACCGTGCACATTTTGGACCAACTTAAGCTACGATTACGACGGTGAAACCAAAATTCTAACACTCCCAGAAGAGTTGAAAACGGCTGTTCTCGATGAAGCGGCTTCGAGCGTTTAACGGACATGATTCATGCGAGATGTAAAAATACTCGGTGCTAAAGGGGATCAACAACGGTTTATTTATTTTTTTGAATATTTTTGACTTTTTGTTGTTCTTTGCTTAATAATTTTTTTAAATTTTATTTTTAAATGTCTATTTTTACAGCCAAAATACGACTAAACCTAAATACATTTAAGGGTGGTTCGTTAATTGTGTCCATCACGTTTATTGGCCGCAGATGCCGCAGATTGATTCGATAAGTACATTCAATATGGGCGGACCAACAGCAAAAAGGAGCTTGAACCAACCTTGTTTTATTAATTTTGCTAAAAGAAATGTAAAAGTCTAGAATTTAAAATTTAAAATATTCCTTCTCGAAAGTCACTACTAATAAATTAAATTTCCTGACGGTGGTTTTGTGCAGCAAATAAGCGTATTTATTTTTTGATGTTGTCGAATAGCACAGAAGATAATTAACGAAAATAGCAAATTTATTAATTATCGCTTAAGCAAGCTAAGTGCTTTTCTGTAATTGTTTAAATGTTAAAAGTTCCCCAAACGAAACCGCTTCTTTCGAACTCGTTCGTTTTTTTTTCTAAGTGTGTGGATCTTGTTCACCGTTGCACATTAAAAATGGATAAACCAAACAGTTCACCCGAGTTTTCTTGCACTCGACCCACACGGATCAGCTCTAAAGAGAGAGAAAGAAAATTAATTGTTCGAATTAATCATTTATTCGGCTCAGTTCGAAGTGGTGAGACGGGTTCTGGATTTGGATGTTGTAGGAAAACGGGAATGATGTAATCCGTTCGTAGGTACCTGGTTTCCTCCTTGATGTGATAGACCTCCGCGAGTGAAATCCCTCTTTGGACAAAAACGAAGCCGCTACCGAACAGAGCTTATAAATGAGCTCCTTTTTTCCTTCAGGGGATCGCATTTTCGAAAACAAGCTCATCGAGGTTTATGCAACTAGTTCGCCGATACGGAAATTTCCTTGCAGCTCGCACTAAAGCGCCCCGCCCTGTCTTGGATAAGAAAATTACTCGCAGCATCAAACCACAACCTATGTCAAGCGAGGAATAAGCCGATCTAAATTTAAAACAGTGTAATTTGTATGATGATATAAAATATGGCAGGTAGTCGTGTAATAAAAATGAAATTGGATAAAACATTTATAATTAGCTATGGGCTAATACAAGTTCAACGAATTTAAGAAAATAAAAAAATCTCGCAAACTTAATTAAGTTAATGGATCTTATGTCTTGGTATATCGTCATCAATGACATTTCGCTCTGATAAAAATTACCTGAAACTTGGAAAGCGTACTTTCGCGATGAGTTATACATACCCCAAAGATTTTTGAATTTTTCGTTGAAACCTGCCCTGCCCTAAAACAACCTCAGTTTCGTATTTTAAACATGATGTTTTGTTTTCATTTCAATTGTTAAACAAAGCAAAACTTATAAACAAATCGACTTATACAAGGGTTAATCGTTTATTAGCATTGTGACATTTTAGAGGTTTCACCATGCCCTCCCGGCGCCCTATCTCTTCCAAATGTCACTTGCTGTCTTCTTTCGTTTTTAATTAAAATCAACCGATTAAAACACTAGAGACGTGTTATTTAAACAAGCCAAAAAGGTGGTATTGAATAATAACCTTCTAATCAATGGAATAAACAATAAATAATGTATTTCTCCTTAATTAATATGACGAATGGAACATACAAAACCGACTAAAGTGTGCATAAACAAGTTGGCACTCCTGTATACTGGTCTAATTTTATATAATATACTCATGACGTCATCTTTCTTAATTTAATTATTTCTGCCTTTTATTTTTTCAGAATTTATAAATAGTTCTTCACGTTTGAAAGAGGCCAATATTGCTTTTTTTCGTCAAACTAATCCTTCTTAAATTGTAATTAACTTTTAACTTAAAGTTAACTTTCATTTGTAATAAATTTAATTTGTAATTTTGTATTGTAATTTTTATGTACTGTATTTAAAAAAAATTATCCTTTTAATTTCAAATGAATAATTTTTGCATCAAATAATTCATTTTTAATTTCAAATTACCCGGTTTTAAAGTCAAGTAAAAAGTTCTAATTTTAAGTTAACACTTTTTAGTTTCAAATTAGCCCAATTTAATTTCAAACCTTCAAACCTTTTCTTTAAAACGGCATGAAACATACAGGTATTTGCGCATTTGTATGTTTATACAAAATTATTGAGAACTTAGAACACAAAATTAACAATAGACTTATATGTAATATAAGCATTATGTGTAAGTCTAACTATTATAAATTATAGAAAATTAAATATAAAAAAACAAATGATTTATTGAAGTGAAATTAACCATTTTACCCAACCAACCAGGGGTGGTTAGGGTATTTTTCATGAAGAAATTAAAATACAATTTTAACAATTCAAACTGTAAACAACTGTAATTTTTTTACTATTACAATTTCTTTAATAAAAGGAAAAATTTAAAAATAAAAGGCATTGTAAGGGAAACATAATTTATTCAATTCAATCATTTCTGTTTTAAAATTATATTTACACTCTTCTTCCTTTTAAATTGATTCTTCAAACATAAATTTTTCCAAAAAATAAAATCGATTCTTCTAGAAACAATATAAAAAACTTATAATATAATTGATAAGTATTTAAACTATTGTTAAAAATAAATGAATTCATATTTGTTTACGCGCAATCCCCAAGGAATAAAATTAAGGAAGTATGGAATAGGGAAAAACTCACATGATGAATGCTGTTTTCCTGATGTCTTCTAATAAGATGATTTTTGAGTTGAAAGTTGAATCAGCTACGTTTGAGTTAAGTTTGTTCTCTGTCTCCCGATGGAATGAATCCTGTCCTCCGCCTTTTAGCATTTCTGCACTTTTGTCTCACACGAGTACCGAAGTCCATGGCCTGTTTCTCGTTCATTTCAATTTGTTACTTGCAACATTATTCACAAATTAACGTTTTTTATTTCAAATTGAAGCTTTTCTATTTTCAACTATTACAAACCATCAATCTAAATAACGAAGGAACAATCATCAAATAAAATACTAATAGGAAATTTATAACATTTTACTGACGTAAGCTGTAGAAGTGAAGTTTGATACATTGGTCTGGGTGTCATGATAGGTTTTTAATTTTGTACACCCAAGGATTGACGGGAACTGTACTACGTCCTTCTATTGTTAAACGTCTTATTTTTTAATCAAAACCAAGCTAATTTCAATGTAACGGATTTGTGAACTTCATAACTAATTGAAACATTTGTAATGGAATAAAACTGGTACAGATTTTATAATTAGTTTTATAAAAAGGCAATTAAATTTTAATAACAGTGATGTTTTAAACAGGTGGTCACAAACACACGATTTCGTCATGGTTTGCCATCGTTAAATTAAAATTAACAAGGATTTTACCTTGCAGTTTTAAACATTTTTTTACTTTTAATTTTGCCCGTTTCCTGCATTAAATCAAGTCTTTTCCCCACAGGACTGTTGGAAATAATGACAACTATTTTTTTTCTCCCCGAATCTCTTTATCTCTGATATGACGTACGGCACGACCCTCTTAAGTGGTAATAAATTCCTGAAACTCTCTCGCTCCAGCGCCCTTTTCAGTCGACCCGCCCCTCAAAACTATACAGATAGCACCCGGATCGATCGAAACCAAACGTCATTTGTCTTTATAGTCTGGTCACAGGTTTACAATAGTATAATTATTAAAGGGATTTAATAATTAAATTGTAACAATAAGTACAATTAATATAATATAAGAAACACACGTCGGTATAGAAATTTAAAATTTCAGAGTCCATACACCTGGATCCGTTATGTATTTGATTATATTTAAGCTTAGAATTAGTAGAAAAGTATTTTAACTTCAAACGAACGAATATGCGTAAAAATTTTAACAGAGCTATGATAATTTTTTTCATTTCAGACTCTGTCAAAAAATTAAAAGTAGTGCGGTGAGGATATTTATTCAGAAAGTTCTTCATAACGGTCAGTGTAAATTCTTTCCTCTACGACTTACCATCAAACTAAAAACGTTTTCAAAGAGACCTAAGAGCCCTAGGAGTAAACATAAAATTAATTCAAAGACCCAAACTAAACAAACGTTATATTTCAAACTGCGCACAACCCTGGCGAAAATGTTCAGTAGGTTGTGAACTACATTGTACAAGAACATAATTTAACTGTTTTCTTTAACGTTCTTTCTCATTTTGACTAATAATTCGGCATACCCAAATTTCACAGGGTGTTAAAGTCCAAACCGACACGCTGCATCCATACATAGTTTTATCCGTACACCTTCATGTTTTTTATGTCTTACAAAAGTTACCCTACATTTGCAGTTTCTACGGTTTCTACTGGTAGGTGACCTAATCACGTATCTTAGAAGCTTAGTACACCATAAAGCAGGTAACCCGAAAATGACGTATTAATAATAATAAAGGAAAATTTGAATACACTGGGCTGAATCAGATGTAAAATTTCCTAACGGTAAAACATGTGGTGTGATAAAATAATTTTAAATATTAAACCCTTCCAAAAAGAAAAGTCCAGGTTATGACCTAACCACCCCGGAACATCCTATCCTAACTACCTAAAAAGCCATCATCTTTACAACCTACCTATTCAACGCAGTCCTCTGTATAACTCATTTCCCTACCTGTTGGAAATTTTCTTCCATCAGGATGCTTCCAAAACCGAAGAAACCAAATCACCTTCCTAGCTCCTACCGACCCATCAGTCTTTTGCCCATTATTGGCAAAATACTGGAAAAGCTCCTTCTGAACCGCTGGTTCAAGGAAACTTCTAAAAATACAATTCCCCATCACCAATTCGTCTTTCGGATTTGCCACTGAACTGAACAACAATCACATCGCATAATCGACGTTATTTCCACATCGCTTGAGCTAAAGCAGTATTGCCCGGGTGTGTTCTTGGACATACACCAAGCTTTTGACCGAGTATAGCACCCGGGGCTGCTGTGGAAGCTCAAGAACATCCTACTAGCAACCTATTACCTTATCCTAAAATCCTATCTTAACGATCGTTACTTCCAAGAATCTCACAAAAATTCATTGTCATCTATCCATCCTATTCTTGCACGTGTCCCACAGGGCAGCGTGCTCGCTCCTTTCCTATATTCAATTTATACATACGACCTACCTACGCAACCAAACAGTCTTACCTTCATCTTTACCTGTCACTGCTTCTCGTAATCTTCAAAATCACCTAGACGCCCCAGAATCCTGGCTCCGTCGGTGGAAAATGAAGATCAACGAAACCAAATAAACGAACATAATATTTATCCTAAACAAGAAAACACTCCCACCAGTATACCTCAACAACATTCCCATCCCAATTGCGACCCATGTACGATACCTCGGACTCTACCTAGACAAACGACTGACGTGGAAGCCCCATACACGACTTAAACGCACAGACTGTAATATACAATTTTTCATGCTTAAACGACTAATGGAGAGACAATCAAAACTCTCATTAACAGACAAAAGAAAACTTTACAATGCCCTCCTGGTCCCCATCTGGACATACGGACTTGAACTTTATGGTACTGCTAAGCGTTCCAACCTCAATCGAATCCAATCCCCTCAATCTAAAATCCTCCGAACAATGTACAAGCCCTTTTCTATGTATCCAATCACACCATCCATACCGACTTATACGTCCCTTTTGTTACCGAGCTAGCCCAACATCGCTACAAAACGTTCCACTCCAAACTACTCCATCATACGAACCCTTTCGTCAAAAACCTGTCATCCACCACATTTCCTAATAATCCCAACAAAAGACTGAAGCGTCGGTGGCTCCGCGACAACCTTAGCGATTGACATGGACGAAGGAATACATCTCATTCATCGTATGAAGTACTAACAGCTACCATCACTGGATGGTAATTGTTCAAGCCACCTTTAATAAGTTAACATGTAAATACTATCCGTTTTACTTGGTGCATCGAAGACTGCAGGTGTAAAAAATAAATAAACCGTTACAAAAAAATAAACCTAAGAAAACGTCTCTTATATCCTTCACAAAAAGAAGAAAGCAATACCTAAAACCTACTATTCTAAATTATGAAGACATATTGAAATGCTGAAAAATCTTTTATTTGTTATATAAATATATATGGATGAAAGGTATCAAGTTATTAGGAAAACTCCTGAAATTAACTGAAATACTTTACCCAATTTTAAGTAGTAGTGGAATACCTATTGGTTGGATATTGTTTGCAGTGTATACCGCAAAGGGAATGGGATCAAGACTGCTGCCATACAGAACACCCCGAATTAAGAAGTGATTACTAATGTATCAAGTAATTGGGGAAACTACTAACTTATCTCAACTGCTTAGTGCAATTTTTAGGTAGTAGTGGAATACGTACTGGTTCGATATTGGCCGCAGTGTATTCCGAAAATACACTTGGACACATCGGGCAGCCTCAAAGAACTCCTCTATGTAATAAACGAATAACAAAAGGCTCTTTTGTTTGCGCAACGGGTCCGGATGGGCATTCTGTCTGCTCAAGGGAGGATGCTATGATGTCTACCACCCAGTGGCACTGTTGAATGGTTCAGTGAAGCCTGACCCCGAATTGACGGATGGAATAATATTGGAGCTTTGAAAGACGAGATATACCTGTTCCAGGAGTTCGTCAAGAATTATCGTCAGCAAGCCCATGAAGCGATATGACGTAGGAAGAAATAGATATTTACAAGGGCTTAGGTGGCGAGGAAATTTTTTTGGGAAGATTCCCGTTGGTCATAGCGAAACTCTTCTAAAAGATCAAACTATCAACTTCTCCCAACAAACAAACTACAAGGGATAGACATTGACCAAGAGCTACAGTGGAGAAATCAGGAACATACTATATAACGCCAAGGTACTACCAAGTAAGAACAGAGATTATGTAGCAAAACTTGGTTGTACACCAAACTTAGACCCATGGTCACAAATGGTGCAGCTTGTTCACTGTTGATGATAGATGACCAAGACGGCGTCTTTTGTGAGTCGTTTCACCAGGCTGATGACGCCGCGATCGCATGATGAATGAAAGAATCATAATAGGGTATTAAAGTTTGAATTGAGGTAACAGAGGAAAAAAGGAAATACAACCTCAAACTGTCTTCCAGGGTGAGCGCCATACAATCCATCTTCGTACTGAAAGATTCAGGATTAACGAATTTAGGACAGTAAGAAAGCAACAAAGCACTTATCGGTTATTAGATATTAAAAGCTATATACTAATCTAGGAATTCCTAAACTGCGTAATGACTTCTGTAAAAAAAAAGTTTATTTTGGGTAGGAATAGAAAGAAAAAAACAAGCAGACCAACTAGTAAAAGAAGAGGATATCCTTAGCCAAAAAGACCGGAAGTAAAAGTAGTGGTATGAGAAAGTTAGCAAAAGTTGAAGATGGAAAAATTGCCTTCCAAATAAAAAATATATATATATATATATATATATATATATAAATGTGTAGAGATTAGTGACCGTTAACGGATAATTATTC
>CM077100.1:35742017-35753304 GCA_039619505.1 Cimex hemipterus | reverse complement strand
TCTGATACCTACATCACACCAGACCGCATCTCACGATATTTGAATAAATATATATATAATTTTTCTGCCGTTTATATTATTTGATTATAATCAAAATATTGCTGGTTGAAGTTCAAGCGGAAAAAACGTGTTGACTAAATTGGAGTAGGCAAAGTATCTTTCCTAATCAGCGGATCGTCCCGGATGTGTATAAAGGGCGAGATGAAAGTTTTTAAATTGTCTTAATTGTTCTCGTACATTGGTCTTTCTCTCCTTTTCGGGCGAACTTTAGATTCACGCTCGATTTATTTAAATTTTATATTGTATTTCTATGTGCTTTGCGATATTTTTGTATACTTGTATTGTCCCATTTGAAATGCTTATGTTAGTGTTAATTAAAAGAAAAGATTTCTGGTGCTTAACGTTATGGATAATAAGAAATGTAAAGCATTAAAACTATTTTCATCGAATTACTGAAAATTCCTTAAACTGTAAAGGTTCGGAGGGACGGACTTTGAGTTAATTTTCCAAGACTCCGATCCAAGCAGATTCCTCTACCAAAGTTGACAGGGAGTGAATAAACAATAATTAAGTGTACATTGTCATAAGGTAATAATTTCTTCTGATAGACCTTCAGAACCTTGTGAAAGAATAGAGTATAAGCTGGATCATTAGTTATTTGAAAATTAATAGGGGATGGTTCTTCTTTAGAGAAGGGATTTATCTTGAGTTTAATCTTGGATATTTTGTCCAGTTTAATTCAACCTTCAACTTAATTAAAATGCTAATTCTTAACTGAGGTCGGAGCTTCCAGGCTTAATTCAAAAAAATAATAATTTCAATTTTAAAGAACCTTAATAATTATCAAGTTCTGGATAAACCCTTTAAATCCCCGACCGACTGCCAAGCCGCTGTTAAGTTTTAACAAAAGCACTTTTGAGGGAACTTTAACAATTTCGTTAATTGGTTGTTGTAAACACTCACGATTTCAGGGTGTATTTTCATTCCGGAGAAAACACCTTTGTAGATGCTGTAATAATTACGAAGGGAGTTTTGATCGTACGGATCAGGATTAGTAATTCTAAAGGAACTGTCACCTGAAACAAAAAACAATAAATTAATCAATTAGTTTTTTGAGCTATCTTTTTAATAACAAGTGAAAACTCGTGCTATTTACTTTTCGTCATATTGTTTTAAATTATTGCAATTATTACTAATGTATGTTCAAATATTATAATTTAATTAAGTTTGTAGAAACGTTTTATTATTGTTAATATGAATTTCAGTATTATAGTACCATTAAACATAAATCAAGGAATATGAGTTTTCATAATATTTTTGTAATATTGTGAAACTGATTGATGAAACCAGGGGTAGAATGAGGAATTTGATATTCGCCGTATATAAACTATTCCAATTTTACTGAAGTTATGATACTCGAAAAAAATCTGCTTCTTTGCTTTAGGTAAATATCAGTTCAAAATTAAAACCATACATTGCCGGGAAATGGACACCGTAAAATTATATGCAGTGACATGCGATACGAGAAAATATTCGGTACCAATACTTGATACTAGCATCGAAAGTCATATTTGATACTACTCAAGTATCAACAGAAATTAACCGATTAACGGGTACTTACTCAAATGAGTATTTTTTCGTATATTCATAAATTCTAGTTGCTCATTGTCGACTTGTGGATATAACAAGCTCACGCGATAAAATAAACATGGATTGGCTGTTTTTTATTATTTTCATTTTACACATTGCAACGTAATTGATATTTTAGTATTATCATTATCGTCTTTTGGGAAAATTGGTCAACGGGTATTTTGTTTTCAAACCTTTGAAAAGATTAAAATTATTCCTTCTTTTCTGTATTCCCGCACATTTTACAAGAAGCCACGATTCACTTACTTTTGGGAGGAATCTACCTACGAAAAGGACGGCGAACACCTGTTAAGTACTTGAAGACAAAAACATTTATAAGAAATTACTGAATTGAAAGTGCGACACGAGAAAGATCTATGAATAATGAGAATTATAAGTAGAGTTAAAACCACCAATTCGCAATCTCGATTAAGTTGGTTGACACATGCCACTAATTGACGCTCCCAATAGTAACTAGTCAACTTCCAGTTTGATGAAAGGTAAGCTTTGAACGGAAAATAAGAATTAAATATTAATTGAACACTCGACGAAAAATCTATTTGAATGTGTGATGTTTAGTGACCGTTAGTTAATGATATAGTCTCCAAATCACTTACCCAACTCCCAACACGACGGACAAGAATGACACATCTACATGGAAAACAAACACTTTGACTCTTGAAAATGATCTCAATGAAGATCGAAACGTTGGCACGATAAAGATAATGTTTTCCTAAAACCTACGTCACACCAGACCGCATCTCACGATCTCCGAATAATCAATCTATTTGAGCATTTTTCCGATACTATAAAAAGAACTCGATTCAGTACATGCATCGAATGAAAATATTCCACACCAAAATTACTCGGTATCGAAAGAAAATTCTCGATCCTTTACTCATATCGAATGATATCGCATGTCACTAAATGTAGGTTGTTTCCGTAAAATTGCAACTTTTTCACTTTAGATTAATCTATTGTGATTGAAATTAATAGTTTAGAACGTCAAATTGCGTTTTTTAATTTCGACTAAAATTTTCTTTGAAACACTAAAAAACTTTTCCTGTACATTACAACACTTGTTGTTGATGAGAACGCATCGTGGCGTAGTTTTTACAAAGAACTTTAAGTGGAATAAACACATATGCGCTTTGGCACAGGAAATGCTTAAACCTATGAGCTTCTTTTCTCGCTCATCAAAGGTGCATTGAGATCTAAGAAGTGGAATATTGAAAGTATTGTATGCAGTAGCTATAGAACCAATGAATTCATATGCTGAACCAGTTTTGAACCATATCCTAGAGATTGGATCCAATCTGGCAAAAATTATAGTGAACACCTATATATAGGCTCAGGACCAATTCTATGTAACATAGTAGAATATTGGCTTCAATTCACTTAAAAGTTGATATGGCCATCCTATTTTAACCACGCCCAGGAAATCTACGAGCCATAATAATGTTAGATCATTTACGCGGAAGGAAGTGAAAAGGAGGATATGTTGATGGTTTCGTTGTCCTCTTCGGAAAAGGGGAGCACATCGACCGCTTAAAATAGAGATTGGCCGAGAAGTGCTCAAATAATGAGGCCGAATTGTTTGAGATTTTAATGGGTGGTGGCAAAAAAAAAAAAAAAAAAAAAATTTGAAAAAGTGACCATTGTAACCGACAGTCGGGTGTCCTTGATATTCTAAAAATCGACCAATATGAACAGAGATTGCCGAAAAATGATTAAATTATTACACTACTTTTATACATTCAATTCGGCTAAAGCACACGTGGGTACCATCGCCAACAAGCTTGCAGGTCAAATGATAAAACGAACGAAACAGCTAATGATCCCACCCTCTGTTTTTGTTTTTTTACAGTAAAAAGCTATTATCGTTTTGAAACAAATTCTGGTCAATAGTTAGATGAAACCTGGAAAGATGGATAGCCCAATACAAGTAACGAGGAACGGACGAAATTATTTTTGACAGTTCATGAACGCAAAACACATCCCCACCTATGAATACATTATAAACTAACTCAGGCCCCTCACTGACCGTGGAAACAATAGATCCCATCTACATCGACACAAGATTTATACCAAGTGCAAAATGCTACGGTCAGAAAGCGATTCCCCAAAACTGGCACTACTATATTTACGGACCTATTCATCAAGACAGATGGAGATAAAGATTAATTCGCAATGCAACGTCGAGAGACTGGTTATGCCTGGCCAACAACTGCCACAGAATTAATTTTTAAGAACTGTTTTACAGTTTTCTGTAACTTTTTGTATGTGGTAAAACGTAAAATTTGATTTAATCTTGAATAGTTTTTGTGAATGCTTGTAAATGTAAAATTATTATTTAGACTTAGTTCGTTGTAAATGGTTTTTATTTTATTTTAGCATTGTTGGTATTGTTTATTTCATAATTGTTAATATTTATTATATATTTATGTAAAATATATAATTAATATTGGATAATTATTTAGTCAAAATATTTTATAATATGATTAAGATACACGTTTATATATACTTAAATTTCATATCATCAGGGTTCAGGGGGTTAATTTTAAATCAAGAAAGGCTAATTTGAAATTGAAAAGGGTTAATTTGGTGTTAAAATTAGAATTACGAAGCCTCCTAGGAGGCCTCTGGCCACTCCCTGATGGATCAGGGCGAGCCACCCTCCTTGGTGGCTGAGCGCCTCCGGTTGGGCTCTAGTCGGGCGCCAAAGACTTCTTTGGTCATTTTGGGGGCATCATGTTCCCTAAAACTAGTCATTCTCACACTCACTCGTACAATAAATACATACCTACTAGTATATACAAACCGAATCACGCATGCATATCCTCTGTCTAGAATCCGGATCGGAGGCGGCTTAGCGGAGCTAGCGGTGGAGCTTTGAAATAATATGCTGCACCGCCGCCCACCATACTCCTATTCGAATATAAACTAAATCTAAACTTTAACCTATGAAATAAATACACCATTATGTACAACCCATTATCCCCATATCTCTCAGAAACCTAAATAGTTTTTTTTTTTAATTTCTTTCAGGGCTGCAAGATTCTTGCACTGCTTGATGTCCCAGCGGAAGAACCGGCCTCAGTACCTTCCCCCCTCCACAGGGCTTTGGCAAAGCGGATCCCTAGAGGTTATAAAAGATTAATTTCCAATTAAAAAAGCTTGATTTGAAGGTAAAAATGATTATTTTGAAAAATAAAAAACGGTTAAAAGATTGCCTATTAACAATTGTTTTTGCCTTCGAGTGGATGTGGTTTCAACCACCCATAAACAGTTGATTCAATCCCCGAATATATCCTCGTTGAAACACTCCTTCAGGCCTGAACAAAACTTCTCAAATCCTGTACAATTGGTTATTGAAATTTTACCTAGAGAATTAACTAAATTGTATATTTTTAAAAAATGCGACCATTTAGAATATAACTTTACTCCTGTTAACCCTGATTTACTTCTTCCAGTTCATATTTTTTTAAAACTTTTCCATCCTACTAAATTAAAGTGCTACATGTACACTCCGCACGTCGAAAATCTTTTGGATATAACCTAATTACTTTACTCTGTTTCAAACCTTCCTTTCAATGCGATACTAGCGAACTGGAAGTTTTCCTAAAACTCATAAACCCACTCTTAATTCATCAGCCTTCTTCCTAACATGCCCACTTTCTTGTAAATCGTTTATTACCTATACACAGTCCTGCTTCAGAATAATCTAATGTCAGACTGATTCAGAGTGGCGCCCCACAAGTGTACATTCTAGGTCCCACCTTTTTACCGTTTATACTCCTACATGAATACCATTATCACCCTAATACTCCCATATATGTAAGCTGTAATATGTAAAACCTATAAATAAATTACTTAAAATGTATACATATTTGATTGGATGCTGGTGCCCCAGATGAGTAAATGTCAGGGGAAAAGTTGTCATATGATTTTTTTGTAATTTACAAAAGTGGAGCATACTTAATTCATAATCCGTATTAGAATGTTTAATCAATGAGTAAAAAATGGTCAGCGGTGGTTAAGACGTTGGCACGGTACTCATCACTGCAAGATAGAGGTCCCTAGTTCGAAACTAGCACCCCTGAATTCGAAATCGACACACTAATTAATAAGCTGTTTTTCCAGAAATATCGGCACCAAGGTGATTCAATCATACAAACTTGTAATTGAAAAACCCTCGAAAAAAAATCTATGGGAAACAGAAAATTATTATAATTTCAACATTTTTGCCACTTTTATTTTACGATCGTTGGTAGTAAATGGTGTTTTACTCGGTTTGATTGTCCAGAGGCTGCGTTGTACATTTCAATTTCCGAGCCAATATAAAAACAAGACCTTTGAAGTTTTTATTTACGAACTTACCTTGGAATCGATTGTTATTCTGATTGTTAAAGGTTCATTTCATGTTCGAGTAAAAAATATGTAAATAGAAGGAAATATGTTCTTTTTCCTGCCTTCCTACGCGGGGGGGGGGGCGAAATAAACCGCAAAAGGCTATTCGTTTGGCTTGTCGAGAGAAGGAATGTAATGAGAGACTGTATTCAGGGCCTGTTTCTTTTCTCAAAGGCGTGAAACCCCACAGGAGGGTGTGGAAGCATGGTAAGTCAAACGTATGCGAATATCTCTGGAGATTTATCTTATATTTTTAAACGTTTTTACACCCTCAAAGTTGGATGTTAATTTTAATTTTTTTAACTGGACTATTTTCGCTACAGTGCACAGAAATGGAGTTTATAAATTCAATGGCGTTTTATTGTACTCTTGCTAAATTCTTTTGATTATTCCTTTGGGAATTATTTTTTAAACGGGGTCACATTCGTGTTTTTGAAAATACACTCCAGTATTTTACCTTAACGATTTCTGGGAATTTTCTTATAATATAAGTCTTACTCTTTTTTATCCTTCATTTTCTGGATTGAAAGGTATGTTACTACTCTTAAATGTCTATTTTTCTCAACTGTTGTAGTAATGTGTTATCTGAGGTAGGAATATCAAAGTCATTCTTTCCTGACACCAGCATGTGGTCTTCAAAAAGAGCGAAATCCTGCGTATTTTGCGAGGGGTGTTATACATACTATATTCCAGAAATTTGGGCCTCTACTGGAACTATCTTGACTTACTGTTGGGTCTAACTTCGCTTTTGTGATAGCGTCAGAAGTGTAATTTATTGGATGTTTGGTTAAAAACATCTTATTTAGGGGTAAAAATTTTACATTTTCCTCAAAAACATTATTACACTTGCACTACATTATTGTATTTAAAATAGATATACAGGGCTTCAACTTACTTCCAGCTAACTGTCCTCTCCGTTTTTGCGTTAACTACTCAACCTGGAAAAAACTAAACGGGTTTTCTCTCACCATTAACTGTACATAACCGTTGTATCAATAACAGTTTTGTTTTCCAAATGATAGCTTATAGTTTCTCTTTAGATTGTAAAAACATTTATTTCAAAAAATTGGAAAAAATTAATTGCACGTGGGTTCACGAAAACGTCAGATATACAGTGTTTCTACTTACTAGTGTTCTTTCTGATTTTCTCAGGCTCTACTCAACCTGAAAAAAAAAGAAATTGTATTTCTTTCCCATAAACTTTACATTACGCCCATAGAGAGAGGCGTTTTGTTGGCTTTTCACCTACAATAACGTTAATCTTTTTCGAGCATTTACAATACAACACTGATGATACAATCCACATGGTCTTCTCGATAACGATCTGTGTCTGTACATGTGGTTCGTAATTCTTTTTTAACACAAATCTTTCCTATTACCTGTTGGACCCCGTCCGATCTTTTGATTATAATTTGTTAAATCGATTCTAAGTACAATAATTATCTATTTCTAGTTCCAGTATTTTCTTGGGAACGGTAAATGTATTTTGCCAAGAAAAATTTTTATGGGTGGGGGGAGTGTTTAGAGAAAGTGCATGCACTCGTTTTCCCTGATTCCATTTTGCCGAATTGCTCTTTTCCTCAAATGTACTAACTTACCACGTCAAATATTCCATTGGGTGGTAGAATTCGCTGAGATTTGGGCCATATACCACTGCTGTCCACAATCTAACTAACTTTCATGCTATTTTTTAATTGTTTGACGAAATTTAGAAAACTTATGTAGATATTATAATATATATGTATAGATGTATAGATAATTTATTAGGGTAATTTTGATAACCAGGAGCTACAGACTACAAGTAAGTTATTTACCACTATGTCTGGACAGCAAACTGCCGTGGAATACCCACTCAAAAGAGATTACTTTTCAGGCCGAATTTTTTCTGGAACGTCAATAAACAAAATTAACCTTTTACAAGACGTTACTGCGACCACCTTTGACATACAGAGCTTGAATTTACACAGAGTTTCACGACTGATTATTTCATCAAACTATATCCACTCCGCATCTGATTTCTGAATGTGATCATCTTCAATCAACCTTGTAGAGATTGAACTGAATATTTCCAATGAGTGGATTCTTAAGGAAGTGCTAATTGTAAGTTTTATTCCCTGGATGCTTAATATTTTCAGTAATTACAATTTGATACAATTTCTTATGGTTGTTTGTGCAGCAAAATACAAAATTTAACAACATAATTGAAGTTATTTAAGTAAAGTCTTTAGGTCCATATGTACAAAAAAATTATTGTTACGCTGACAGTGTTTTTTTACCTTATCAATTTGGTTTGAACTAGTTAAGCCTATTGGAATGTTTCTAATGGAATGTTTACGATTAATTAAATTTACGATAAAAATGGAAGAGGAAATTGTGTAAATACAGAGTTTTTTCAATATAAAAAAACACAAAGTGTTTAACAGCATAATTCAGATATTTGCGTGATTTCATAGACATATTTAATAATTATTGAAATTTTGGTATATATTGTTCCATTATTTTCATGGATGGCGTGATAAACGTTGATACACACAAAGGACGCATAAACTGACAACAAATTGAAGCAAAGGTATGACGTACGTTATTAATTATTAGAAGGTAAATTTTGTCTTTATTCAACCTACAATAATGTACATCATTTCAGAGTGGATTTACGAGTTATACAACAATGGAGATTCCCCCTGTCCATCTAAAAATATGTCGATGGCCAAACAGGCGAAACGTGGATTCTTGGCCCCTAAATCGAACATTATAGGTATTCGTGTATGTAATCGGTTGTAATCGATAACGGGCGAAGGGTTTTCAGTGCATTCCGATCATCCTTGGTGTCGGACAATGGGAGACATCGCTTTAAAAAATTCCAGCGGGATTCGGTTTACCTAACTGGCCGAGTTTCGTTAGCATCACATCCATTTCTACTACTACTTCGTTAGCATTGACTCTTTTGCCAATGATGTCCCTGCCAAGAAAATGCCCACACCTCTGCTTTTCATATTCCCTCTGCAGCTAAAAAAACTGTCAATCATCCCTTAAAAAATTTACCCCTTCAGATAAATCACCCTACTTATTAGCAAAAAATGTAATTGAGGAGTAGCCTGTTGGAATCGTCAAATTCAACAGGTGTTTACTCTTAATTTTTTCCCGTCAGGGTGTGAATTACACTCGCTTACTACGCTTTATCTAAAATATGACATGACTATTAACCTTATTTTATTTCCGCTGATACAATAGTATGTAAGATACGTAAAGTGAAAAAATAATTTCCAGTTACTAATTTTTTCCTGTCTGTAACTCTCTAATTTTAAAAGAACCCGCTATTATTGAATAGTTTATTCCAAACTCTAAATAAACTATAACTAAACACTGACTAGTGACCAACTGCTAGATTCGCCGAACGATATCATAATAATAGGAAAAATATCTGATGGGCTGCCTTACTTAATGAAAACGTTTAACCGATAAATTCTGCCAACAAAAACGTATGACTGATCCAAAATCTATTATACTGGCAAATATGTATTTTTTAGACAAGTAGACCTATTTGGGAATAAAAATGTCTACAATATCTATGCGAATAAAAAGAAGCTAAACAACAATTTGTGGTTTGTAAACATTCACTTCAGCTGTATTAATTGCACAAGTCATAAAAATCAGATTTAATTTGAACAAATAATTGTAATGGTAAACAAATCTTAAGCAATTGAATGTAGACACAGCTTTTAATCTGGTCATTAAGAGATCCAATACGCTCTGGAACTTTACGAATGGAGTCAGCGGGAGTCGCCGACTCCGCCTTGGTCTACAATGAGAGGCTTAAATGACACGTCAACGCCGAGGTAGACCACCTGCCGGACATCGATCACCGGTCAACTCAAACGTGTAAACCAAACGAATTATTGTTATTGAATTTGGTATGTTAACAATCAACTTAACAATCTATACTACTTACATTTAATTAATTGATATACCTGGGTTATTTTGTTATGGTCCTACTTGATGGACGCTATGAAAAACAGTTCTTTAATCACTTCAGTAAAAAAAAACACGTATTTCGTAACATGGAAAAAGCCGTTGACACCATTTTACAGGTTGCTTGAATAAATACAACAAATTTTATTTGCTAATTAAAGCTATCCACTTCTACTTTCAAATGAGATATTTTCGTGTCACCCTCTCTTTTCTTTATTAAATTAGGGCTCTCTCAAGGCTTGAACCTGGGCCCTGTATTGTTCTACATTTTTCTAAAACGCGTGTTTGGTTTTTTTTTCTTCTACTGAGTAAATAGCAGCTTTTCTGTGAATTTTCTGAACTCTCTTTGCTTTATTTTTACTTTGGTAGTCAAGTTAATAAGTTAATGATACCTTTTGCCTAGTGGTGAATTCTATTTATCCAATTTAAAAAATCCGACGTTTTTCAAGGAAACAGAAGGTATTAATTTCATAGAAAGCGTTTTATAATTTTGGTCAAATCCACTTCTACCTCAAACTTCTCCTCCGAGGCTTTTATCAACGTACAGTTCTATACCGTTTCGTCCCGCTCTGATGTTATCTCTGTATTTTTGGTCTCTTAGCAAAAAGCTCGGATCGAATGTCGTATTTCGAAGTCTCGTCAAATAAAGGTCTAGGAAACGCAAATTGGGTGTTAACCGCTGGAATAGAATTCACCTAATGATGCAGTCAAGTCTAAGGTTACGGACAATAACTTGGAGAACAAAGTGGTGTAAAATTTCACTAAACGGTATAACGACTTTTCACTAAGTTTCGAAAACCTTATTTAACAACCATTTTAATATCCAAATCTATAACTATTTAAAATTAACAAAGTTATGAAATATTATGCGGTGGGTACCATTACGCGTGCCGCCACCACTGAATTTCTCAAATACTACTTAGCCTACACTGTATATATATTTACATATACATTTACATAGTTACATCCACAACGGCTGCTTTTGTCATCGTAATAGATCCTGCAGTCTGAGCAACTCTACAGAGACTAAATTAGACCCTCTCCCACCATTTTTTTGAAGACTTGATTTTACTCGGAGTTGAACCGCATCTTAATCACGACCTCGTCCTAATTCTTATTTTACAAGTTACTCATTTTACTCATTTTTATGTAGAGTTAATTGTAAACTTTAATGATATATATATATATATATATATATATATATATATATACAGGGTGAATTGCTACTCGTCCTACAAACTTCTCCAGTAGATTCTTCACCCTAAAATGAACAAAAAAG
>CM077100.1:35726886-35741617 GCA_039619505.1 Cimex hemipterus | reverse complement strand
TATATATATATATAAAGTTATGGTTTCGATGTGAGAAACTACTTTTTGTGTTTCTTACCTGTCCAAAATTTTTGGATCCTTGAGTGGATTGGTGCTGAAAATCATTAGTAAGCATATTGAGCGCTTCATTAAGATCTGAGGGGTTTCTAGCTTGCAAAAGAGAACTCATGGGCTCTCTTAAACCCTTTAATAAAATCCTTAAACCTAATTTTCTACAGAACTCACCCAGAGTGTCAGCATCGTCCGGCATCACATTATTGAGATAACTAATTTGTAAATTTAAAAGTTTTTGAATCATTTCGAGAAATTGAAACGGACTCTCGTTAGTTTGTTTTAATTCCGAAAGTTCAAGGACTAGGGTGTAAATGTCTCTCTTGTCTGAGTAACTAGTTAATAGCGCATTTTTTATTTCAGGCCAACTACTTGCGCCTGAGTTGAAGACTATTTCCGCCGCCGGTCCCTGAATTTTCGAATTTATACTTGCTAATAAATACTCATTTTGAAAATCTCCCGGATTAGTCCGTATGTAAAATTTGTCAACTAATTTTTGACAAATTCCAATGAACCTTGCTAACACTTCAGGCTCGCCCTTAAAAGTGGGTATCATGTTGAGATACTCGCTTTTTAATGTTTCTGGAAACAAGGGATTCATGATTTTTTTGAAATTCTATACTAATTGTATGTGCCTTATGCTTAATTTTACAAGTTTCTTCAACTCCTTTTTTAACTTTAAATTTACGTAAAAACTGTTTTCTTAAATCTTTTATAATACCTATTTGTTAGTGGCAATGGCAAAATCTATAAAAGTTTCTTAATCAACTCACAGTACTAGGTGACACGCTTCCATGTGAATTCTTGTGAAGAGTCTCTTCGTTGGATGGTCCTTGCGGTAAACAATTGAATTGAAGAAAATTATGTTCCCTAATTTTCTCCGCAGGAGTCCTACCGACTGCGCCAGTTATGGTTTCGATGTGAGAAACTACTTTTTTAAAAAATAACGTTTATTCAATGTAAACTACAACTTTACACAAGGATTCTAATTTTAGAAGGGTCTATACTGTTCGGAGTCCGGACTGGATCTGTGAAAGAGGGGGTCATATAATACAATCTACATTTTATGCTTATAACATATTCTCGGAATTACTATAGGGGAAGAATCAATTGTTGAGTTAGTGGTTGTGTCGTTGAGTCAAATTTATAACTACCTCAGTCGGCATGAAACTGACTAGATTTGCGGGGACAGTGTACATGTTACCGCGATCTACAAGACCCGCCAGATCCTGCTTGCTGCGTAGAAACTGTGGTGTGCAACTCTTCAATCTGCGTTCTGTAAGTTTAATTTACAATTGAGCAATTAATCACACAATTAAACAAACTTTCTCCAACATACATTAGGTTACGTAACATGGCGTCAGACGGAATCCGAAAAAACTAGCACATTGTATCAAAGAAGTCGAAGAAGTAACTTGTATTTTGAATTCAATCGTTCCTACACCCAGCGAGCTAGCAAAGAAAGAGCGGCAGAAATCCTCTAAGATTCAGATTTTGCAGATCGGAATACATTAAGAAAAATTTTAACAACAAAATTTTCAACCACTCAAAAATCTCATAGTTTACTATTCAAAATATTAAACTCTAAATGCACAAAAGATCCGTTAGACTGTTAAAAAAATAATAGAAAAGTTCGGAACTTATAAATCCAAACTTTACACGGAAAATAACTCCAATGCTAATACTATCGGATATTACAATGAAAAACTAATATTTCTACATGTAATATCTGGTCTCAGAGATCCCTGACGAACTAATTTAGCCACCAGAAAACCTGATGGGCATTGAAACTTTCAATACTTAAACAATAACCAAGCAACAATATCACAAACAAACTCAATCACCAAAATCGCCTACCTTTTCCACAAAGCTATCAAAACCGTCAACAATTTTCTCAAAACCGCCAACTTACAATCAGAACCGACAACCTTCGCAATATAACAAAAAAAAACCATTACTACCCTCAGTAACACCAATGAGCATATCGACAAGGAACGCACGGGAAAACAGTCAAACCCCGACAAGAACTCTTTTTTAGAAGTAGGCCGAACCTCACAAGAAGATTTCACATAATAAACATTGAACGCGCTCAAGAACGACGAACTTCCGTATAATCGAAAAAAATTAAAATCCTAATCGACACTGGAAGTACGATATCGTTCATAAATCCAGAAATAGTAAAAAAACATCTCAAGACTAAAACAAAATATATGCCATTTGAAGTGAACACCACTCATGGATCTTCAAGTGAAAACAGTACACTTCTGAATTCAAACGATCGCTGAGAAATCAGACCTTGAATTATTTTCGTTTACTTTTCACTCAACGGTTGATCTATTACTAGGGACGGACAATATTAAAATTCAAAAAGCAAAAATTGATCTTTTCAAAAATCGAATAAAGATACAGGGGAAAGAATGCTCAACTCCTTATAATTAAAACTTCGGATGATGCTGACTCTAGGGACGAACAATCCGATTCGACCCAGAAAATTCACAAACCGGATAGCTAATAGAGGTAAATTCCGAAAAAATCATTCCCATTAAATTAAAAAGTGTCGGTAACGGACAAGCATTATTGAGAAATATTAAAATAAATGAATTAGAAATCCCACAGGGTTTGATAAACATAAAAAATAGCACGGCTCTTTGTGTGGTAAAAAACGATACAGAAAATGATATGGAAATAAAGTCAGAGCACCGCCTACGGTTGAAGACATCAATGACTTCATTATACAAAAAGGGACTAACAACATCAACTTGATGACCCAAAACAAAGCAAAATTTGACCCTAATAAAATTCGAACAGAACACTTAAATGTCGAAGAAAAAAATACCATAAACCTAGTAAAAGAATTTTCTGACATTTTTTATTGACCGGAGATAAATTAACTTTCACACATCAAATTACGCACAAAATCCGAACCACAGATGAAATACCCTCTACTTTAAAACCTACAGATACCCTCAAATATTTATAGATGAAGTAAACAACCAAATCGATAAAATATTTTTAGACGGCTTGACTGAATTTCTCTTGAACCAAGGGCGCTGTCAAGAAATAAAAAATATGTGCTTAATATTTTTTAGTCTAATTTCAAATGTTCACTTTTTTGAAGAAAAACTATACAGATACCACAGGCCTACTTCAACGTCAAACTTTAAAATACGACGTTGTGCCTACTGAAACATCATTTAAATGAGTTTTCACCCTGAAAACAATGATGCAATCGGATTTTAAATTGGTCAAGGAATGGCAAAAAATGGCAAAATGTTTGAAAAAAAGCATTTCGTTTGTTTCGTTATTAATGCCAACAATTTGCTTCTTCACTAAACTAAATATTAATTGTCTTTATCGTTTACATTGTTCCATTGTTTGTCAAACTCGCCTTCTCAGAACAAATCTTATTTCATGGAAGTAAATAGATATTACAATTCGTTAGATTCACTACTCTATTCAAAATGGACCGAAACCGGAAGTTGATACGTACGATGAGATGGTGGTGGTATTGGCCTTCGTGCAGTCGAGCTTGCTAAATATGTTGTATTACTTGTTATATACATCATTACATGATATAGATTTTGTAGGAATATAGTGAGGGATATTTAGGAAAGTGGCAGGAGTGGAAAAGGAGGATTGTAAGAGCAACGGAATAAAGAAGTAATTAAATACCTGTAATTACTTAGTATCCTGCCCGAGTGATGAACATTTAATAGTGAGTACTCTATTACATGGTGACAGGAGTGAAAATTGCCACCTTCGGAAAACGTTGAAGAACTGGTAAAAAAGAAGAATGTCCGTGTGGCATTGCCACGTGCCGCCACATTCATATCTTCTGATAAATGTTTACTGGCATAGGAGAGCGAATTAAAAGGCAGAACAGGTAATTTGACTTAATTATATGAAGAATTTAAAAGATTCTGTAGTGCCAGATATTGCGGATATTAGTGAAGAGTGTATAGAAGAATTTGAGTCTGGCTATTTTAGAACAAAATCGAACTGAGATGAAAAAATGAAAGAGACTCCGAATTATCAAAAAGAAGGTATAAAATTGTGTCATAATGTGAATTTTAAATGTGATTACTTTATTTCTAACCCAAAATTCAATGACGATGTAGGGGAGTTCAAACACTTTTTGAATTACAATTTGTTTACAATAATTGCACATAAGAAACCATCTTTATAATTCTATCACGTATTCTCAAGTTATATTGTACAACGTAGTTCAATAGCGTTTATATGCTAGTAGTTCCATTATTTCACGTGAAAGAAAAATGGTGTTATATATGTTGTATTACTTGTTATATAATGTATAATAATAATAATAATTATTATTATTATTTAAAATTATTATTACAAGTGGAAAACGGTGGATTGTTAGAGTAAGAGCAACGCGACATAAAGAGATTAATTAAATACGTATAATTACTTAGTATCATTCCCGATTGATGAACTGTGAATAGTGTGTACTCTATTTCAGAGTTGTACTCCCAGAAATTTCCTGATCGCCCCAGAATAAACCGCAAAGGTTTATTAGTGTTGTTCGCAATATGAGGAGATATGGATCAGTCGCTGTTCCATCATCAAGAAACGGGCAGTATAATTTCGACGAGGAGATGAATATTTTATTGTATGTTTGCCAAAATCCGAATTATCGGATTAGTTTCGCCCACATCTTGTCCAGGAACTTCGGGGCTCTGGTTGTTGTTTCTTGCGCAAATGTCGATTTGAGAGGCTGAACGAAACGTTGTTCTAAACATCCAATGGACTGAGGAATTCAAGTGTTCAAGAGAGGAGTTCGATGGCATACTAAACCGTTGGGATTTTCGAACGTGGGCAGAGGAAAATGCGAGAATTTCGTGTTCTTTATATCATCGGGTGGTTCATAACATAAACGTTGCTTGTGGACGTCTCGCAAATAAATTAATCAGGTCTTATTTCTTGGAAAGCAATTTAAATGGTGCTTAATTCCACAATTATCCTCAAGTGAAGGACCGACATTACTATTCCTCTACTACTGTTCCTCTGCAACAAGGACAACGAATTCGATTCCCCAGCTTGACTGATGCCCAGCACACGTTTCTTTGGACGTCTCACGTTATTTGAACCTTCACTTTCGGGATAGGTGGATAGGACCACATGGCCGGATCTGATGGACTTCTCGGTCCGATTTAACGCTACTTGACTAATTTCTAGGGGGCTTTTTAGAAACATTGTCTACGCCCATCAAAACCCGGCAACTTCAGTTGAAGAAAGGCTGAAAGGATAGAAAATGGTTGTCAACCCATCTTCCGACACTATCATTCTGATCACAGGTGAAGACTAGTTAAAAAGAGCATAACTTTGCATCTTTACGTGAGTCAGGCAGTTTGATCATGAAATGTGATTAACAAACTGCGAACCAAATGGATATTATTTTTTCAAACTTTTTGCCATAACTTTGTTATTTTTGACCAATTTAAAATCCGATTGCACCATTGTTTTCGGGTAAAAATTCCTTTAAAATGATGCGTCAGGAAACAAATTTTGAAGTTGAACTAGGCCTTTGGTTCCTGTATTATTTTTCTGCAAGAAGTAAACATTTGAAATTTGACTAAAAATGTTAAACACGTCTTTTTTTGATAGCGTCATTGGTTCAAGAGAAATCCTGCCGGGCCATTTAAAAAGGACATCTATGTGCCTCTGTGCGCGCATGTGCCTGTGTATGCGTACATTAATTTATAAAATTAACCTAGTTTCCTGGGTCCGTGGGGAACTTTATATTCCGTCACAAACCCACCTACAAATAATCTACAACAAACAATACCTACAAATACCTATAAACAAATTCATTCAATACTCTAAGATAATTAACCTAGGTTTGTGGGGTAGTCTATTTGTACATTTTTGATTCTCAAATGCAATAGGTTCTTGTTGGTAGTTTTTTACTAGTTTATTATTAAGTAATTTACTTGTAAACGCTGAGATAATAGAGATTTTTATTAAATTAATTTGTCGTAAAAAGTATTCTCATTAAGAATTGACACCCTTTATGCGTTTTATTATATTAACACTGTAAGTTGTAACGTAACAAATAATTGTATATTAGTCAGGTAAATTGGTATTTCGAATAGACATAAATAAATTATACCGTTGTTATTTCTTTGATTTTATTCCGCTTTAGCGTTTCGTGTGGCTTCTGTATTCATGTCAGCACGTCATTTTCAGCACAGTTTTAGAGAATAAGCTAACCTTGTAGCGTTATGTGCATTTTTAAAAAAATAACATTAGACATGTTTAATTGTACATAATAAATAATTGTAATTGTTCAACCTCTTGTCATTTTCGGAACTTTATTTCTAGGCGTAGGGAAGGGAATTGCAACTTTTCATCCCGTGTAGAGCCCTTTGTCCATGGGGAATTGTCGGAGGGCATTTTATTACTTTTATTGCCAGTCCTGGTCGTACAAAGTGTTAATACGATGTACGCAACATCTTTGGATAAGTGGATATTCCCCTCGAATAAGAACCTGGTTCCTCGTCCTTCTGTCGATTCGTTTTCACATCTCATCAATTTCAAAAATTTGTCAAACATGCGACCGTGATAAGGAAAACGAATTGAACATTAAAATTTTTGTGTATATTTTAAGAAAATCATATATCATTTATTAAACAAATCTTTTTTCGTTAAACTTTGATTGACAACCTGTCATGAACAATCTACGAAAAATGATAGTCCCTGATGTGATCAATAATTATCGAACTGCGGACAAGAGTTCGTCGACTCGCAACTTGGCGTAGTTTCTCAATAAATTATAGCAATATTCGACAGCGAGAAGTTAATTATAAATTAAACACACTTCTCCGATAAAATTTTTGGAGGAAATGGGACTGTTTCTGAATAATAAGCACGCTTGATGTGTGCTACATAATTAAATTGATCAAAATTTGCCTTTACATAAGGAGCGAATATGGACCCGGTATGAAAATGGTGCTTGAATACGATTGCAAGTATTTGGGACCCCTGATACAATGATTTAAATGGTATGGTAAAAAATTAACACATTTTAAATTCAAACTGACCTTTTTAATTTTCCAATTGATGTATTTTAGCTTCAGATTATCTTTTCTTAATTTACAATTAATTATTTTTTGATTCAAATTTACCCTTTCTTAAAGAATTAAAAAGACTTCGTAAATAGTACCATAAGCATGTATATAGGCGACGGTAATGTATATACATATCCGTGAACAGGAAAGGTTCTCAGATTGTAAGTGTGTTTTAACTAATAAAGTTCTTTTTAAAAAGGCTCTCGTTTAGTTAACACACGTTACTGGCGCAATCGGTAGGACATCGCAAAGGTTTTCAAGGTAATATTGGAAACCAATCGTGTCGACCACGATAAAATTTAGTCTGTGAGTAGGAAATTATTTTATAACAAATTTATTGTTTTTAATTGTAATCCTTTTGGGTATTGCTATAAACTAATCAAACTGAAAATTATAACTTCAATATAAGTGTATAATTATAACTTGTTGAAATAGCCAATTTGGCCAATTCTGCCGAATAAAAATTAATGCTGGATGCCATCACACACGCACACACACACACACACACACACACACACATACATACATACATATATATATATATATATATATATATATATATATATATATATATATATAAGTCTGATCACATTCATTCTCCCAGAACACTCGACAATCCTGAAGGCAGGGTTGAGAGAACACTCCGTACATTTGGTAATTAATTTTTAAAGCAGTTTTAATGAAAATTTGTGTTGACGGATAATGAGATTTGCAGGTTCACTAGTTATGATAATTCAACCCACTAGATAAATAAAGGTTTTTTGCGGTGACTTTCGGTTTCTCCTGCATATATACTAAGGATCCTCAGAAACATTTCTTAATTTCAGTAGTTATTCATTCAAGTTCAAATTATATCAACTCACAAAGAGCTTGCGGATAGAATTGTGTACGTATGTACTAGAGTATGACTTTCATGAGTCTTTCTTTCTGAATGTGCTACCAAATTTAAACTTTACTTCAACGATATCATTTAAAATTGTAGTTTATAACTTCTAGGAGTAGATGTTTGTGAGAATACGAGAAGAGTCGTAAGGGCCGCGTTCGACGACCACCGCCCTAGGCGCACGTACGCACGCCCCTTCTTCAACTGACAAGTGAAGCGCGCCATTCCACAAGACGAAACAGGGCCCCTAAGGCAGGTTGTCCGACCGGAATTAATTTCTAACTTCGAAAGAGTTTATTTAAACAGGAGGATGGCTATAAAACATGGCCGATAAAACGGAATAGATGGGATGTTTACGATTTATGTCTCTGTTTTATATTTTCTTCTAGTGTGATGGTTGAATGAGGCAAGGCGGACTTAATAAAAGCGGCCGTTGTTGTATTTCCTTTTTAATTTTTTTTGATTGCCAAAGAAAATGACTTTTATGAAATTGAAACGATTGTTTTTATCTCGATGTTGCGTTTATTTTACTTATAAAACTTTTTTATTTACCAAAATTCAACTATTACAAATTGTGTAGTTTATTCCATTTAAGATGAACAGAGAACCTGGAATCTCTTTTCATAGTACCACGGTTTTAACATATAACATTTATATACGTATTTCATTTATAATTTTATGATTTGTTCATTACTAAGTTGCCCATTAAATTTTTCTCCATGGTTTTGCACGTCAGACGCCGGCTATTCGCCACGGTCAGAGGTAGAAAGGTCCCTTATGCCTTTAATATATTACCAGTGTTAGGCATTTTTTTAAAGCTGTTTTAATGAATAATAATATTTTTACACGTAAACGTATAATATCGCACATCCAAGCGTCTCGACCAACTTCTTCCCTTCATTCTTGATTGCAGATCGGGTTGGAGCGTCCCGATATTTAAACAAATATTATTTGGTGAAAATACACTCTAATATGTAGGACAAGCTTACCCCCCTTTTTGTGAGTAGGCCCTGATTTCCCCATCTTTTGTTTTTTGAAAGTTATAATTGTCCGTTTTTTAATATTTTCATTTCGCCTTTCTACTTGCCCAAATAAAGAATCAGACTATATCATTTTACAGCATTAATTTCACAAATTTCGTAGTCCGCTTGACAAATTAATATATTACAATTAATTTAAAAAACTGAAAAATGGCAAGAAGGAGGGAAAATTTAAAAGGAGAGGTTGAGATGGTGAGTTGGAATCCGAGTGGATCGAACTATCGAATTCATGATAGCTCAAGTGGTAAAGCAGCGGCGAATCTAGCCGAAGGTCGTGGGCTCGAATCCCGCTCCTGCCATTGACTTTTTTTATCTCAACTATAAACATTAGTTTTACAGCACGCTTTTAAACATTTCGATAAAAAATACTAAAAACTATCAAATTTTATCAATAGCAAAAAAATGTCTAAAATCAAATATTTTTCATGTAATGTAGAAAGTTTTTTTTTAAATTTAACATAAATGTATGCTTAAATTTTAATTTGTCGATGTTTTGACCCCTAAAGTTTCCTATTTTTAAAAGGACGTATATTTAATTTAAACGGATATAATACAAAAACAGTTAATAGGATTTTAATGCCAAACATGCCATTTAAAAGAAGAGGAACGGAACTTTTAACCGACATATGTACCATTAAAATATTTCTATGGGAAAATACACAAAATATCAAAATTATTGGTATAAAATTAACCGCTTTTTCAAATGGAAATAATAGTCCGATTTTTATGTTTGATACAAGGCATAAAATGAACTTGACAACTTTAAAACTAATTATGAACCATGGAAATCGGTCTACTTGGTTTTTATAAATGGGAGAGGTTGTGTAGGACTGTCAGTAAGGAAGTCATCAAAATTATCAGTCAAAATATTATTTACACCACTTTCCGCAAAATTAGCATCTAAAGCTATTATAACGCTATTGTCATGAATCTGAGAATGAGGTCAAATACAAGTTTTGACCATTTTGTCCCACTTTCATTCAGAATATTTGTTAAAATACAGAAGAAGCAGGATTTTCATTATTTATCTGTTTAAAGCGTACCAAATTTGAATATTCTTTGTTGAGCATTTTTGTTTTTATGTTAACCAATAATTGCGTTGTTAATACCAAAACTAGTATTTTATAATTTTTCAATAATAATTTATGTGTGTTTAATTAAAATTATTGATACTTTTTCCTATTGTTTTAATTTATACAATATAAATAAATGAATAAATTCCTTCAATCTCATTCATGACTGACAATATTTTCTTATTTGTAGTCCCTTTTTGAGAACGTCTCGTGCATTGGCATGGATCTCAACCTGAAAAATTGGTTGTAGCCGCCATGAGATATTTACATCCAAATCCCTTGTTAACATGTTAGGGAACCTTGTTAATGCCGCTAATTTACTTTAGTTACTGGATAAGTAATTAAATGCAGGTGGCAAATCCGGGAACTGAGAATCAAGCTATATTCCTCTTTTAATTTTTTATACTTTCGAAAGCCTTCTTCTAGTTGAAAATCCTCTATTTTTCCTCAGTACAAGAAGATTCACCTTATCTATAATTGTGTCCTGTTGCCAATTTGTAGATTTTAAGTCCGGAAAATTTTCATTTTGCTTGTTGCACATGTTCCAGGATACTTTTACATTTCTTTTGGATACGATGCGTCCAATGTGTTTCGGTGCAATTTTTACGTTCAGTGCTTATTTTATTTTTCCCTTACTCAGGATATTACCTAGGGAATTTAGATGTTTATCTGTTATTATTTATTTTTTATGATTAGGATGAGAGAAATTTTTAGTTTAATTTCTAGAAATGTCGACGTTGAATAATTTCGCCCTAGCGAACAAAAAATTTATTACTTACTCGTCTTCAGTATAAGTTATACTACAGTCAAAATGACGAAAATTTATTCAAAGAAATAACTATCTCGCTTAGCTTGCCAGTATTTTACAGTATGCCTTTGGTTGTCAAGCAATTTATATTATCTGAAGGACGAGTATATTATATTATATCGGCTATCGAAGCATGAATAGTAATGAAGAGGTCACCTAAGGCCGATCTTTAGATTACATTTGGGAATGGGAAAATCAATTAATAGACAATTACTCTTGTGCTATCGCACAATTGACCGAAATCAAAATCGTAATTTATGGTTACGTGTAAGACTTTTTTTTAGAAAAACAATTCACCCAGTCCGTAAATACCTGACATATATTTTAAACTGGCTACTTTAAATATGGTATAAAAACCTATAGGGGGTAGGTCGGTATCAAATTTGAACGTACAGATCCGGCACCCTTTTATAGCAATTGTTTGTCTCCCCTTTCGGCCATCTGGACAATTTTATACCAAATACGGTCCATTCATAAAGTTTTTTCTAACTTTAAAGACATAAAATATTTCAAGGTTTGTATATCCATTTTCCCAATTTCAAAACTAAGAAAGATGCAACGCAAATTAGCCATGTCTGAAACGTAATAAAATTATAGCTAATTGATCATTCCCATAAAAAATGACAAGTTTTTCATGCTTAGCGTAAATCAAAATATTTCTAAGATTTCGTCTTCCACAGTGTTCGGAAAATGAATTTTTTATGCTAAGAGCGGACTTTTGTCACGTTTCTATTACGGGTCGAGAAAGAAAATGTAAGTTACAGCCTCATGCATTCTAAGAACTTGGGGCTCAACACTTTTTTTAGCGATCCTGTTATTACAAAAATACTTTTACCTAACTCTTCTCTATTTATATTATAGCTTTTCCTTGAATACAATTCAAAATAAATATTAAAATTTCTGATTTACGAATATAAACTGCACACAGTGCAAACGGAAAACATCGAATTAAAATTTTAGCATTTACAATCGGTGTGCTAAGTAAAGGGGCTATGAGGTTTGTCCTTTCCTGTCTTTTTTTACTGCACTTCTGTTCGAGAGATTTAAAACTTTATACCCGTTTTATTTTCAAAATCATTTTGACTTGATTTATTCAAAAATCTGAAAATCTTAATGAATTTCATTCATTCAGCTAAATTTTGCCATTTTTCTATACCGTTTTCTCAAAACGTATTTGGTTTATTTCAACCAGTCGTTTTGTTTTTCATACAATACTACTTATCTGTTGCTAGAGGCTGTTAAAATAGATCGTTAATTTTAAGGTACAAACCGAAGTTAATATACAATCGTTACATCTTTTTTGTACAAACAAAAATTGTTCAATTCCAAAATAGTTTTTAAAAATTATTCTTTACAATTTTTCACCTTTTATGTCGCTACATAATAAGAAAACGAATTCTTTCATTTTGGTGAAGAGTTCTGTAGAAAAATGTACCGAATCTTGCAACTATCAACATGAAACAATTTTCTGTGCGAATTCACATTTTCCAAATGCCGACTTATTCACTACATTCCTCCTGAAGTAGAGAGTCGGTAAACGATGCATTAGTTGGAAAAGAAATTTTTACTCAGAATATTTAGTAAAAGGAGAAGAGCGTAAGGAATGCATGATGGATGAACGTCAAGACAAAACCAGAACACTCGATTCACAACTTTCAAAAAATTATTTATAAGAGCTTATGAAGATTGGAATCTCTTGATAAATAGAAAACACAGTTTTTGGTCCAATAACCAGTTACTAAACTTTTAAACGATATTCAATAGATGCTAACCTTTAAGGCCGGTGAGTGTTGTCCTGCCGTACCTTAAACCTTTTTCTGTCAATTCAACCATTCTAACTTGAACTTAACCCTTTTCAATTTGAAAATAACCTTTGTTTAATTTGGAATCGTCTTTTTCTTTAAAGCACTAAAGCGTAGAAGATGGTGTGAAATATAAGCGTTCAAAGTAAAAATCGTGTATATTTGCCAAAAATCTTTTAGTCTACGTAAGTAATTAAATTGTTGTATTAAGTATCTACGAAACTCGCGCTATGGCCAGCTGACCTTTTTTATATCGTGGCCGACAGGTTAAAATATTTTGCTAGCAATTAGCAATGTTTAGTAGTTCTGTGCGTAATGGCTTAAATTTAGCGACCGTAAATAAACTAGAACCCAAGGGAAAAGATAAAACTTTCGTGATTTGTTTGTTGTTTTCATCCTTATTATTCTCACTTACAATGGCCTAAAATCTAAACATTGTTGACTGAATATAAAAGACAAACAACGCTGGTTTAGAATGATTGTAATAACGTTGAATTTAGATAAAACCCAGCGAAATTATGCATTTTATGATTTGCATAATTGCATTTTATTGTGTAACACTAGATACCTGCGAGAAAAAATATGTCCCATTGAACACAGCCAAAATATGCCTATTTTTCTTTGCGATAAAAATTCTAATTTAATTGCTGAAACAGTATCCGAACTTAAACAACTTAAAAAAAACTTAATCCTCATTAATCGTCCATATCTTATTTTACGAAAAAACCTGCTGAATTTTGAACTATATAGCGTATGGTTTCTAAAACAACAAGTGATTAAGAAATGTAATAAATATTCATTAGCACTAAAGTTATTTAGTTAAAACGATATTACAATGAGCACGAGCTGTTTTTTCTTCAATTGGGAGTTTCCACATTTAAAGACATTTTAAGACCGAAATACAATATTATGATTTAACAAGTCCCGAGGCTAAGTAAGTTTAAGAAGCTTTATTTCATTTATGGCCAAATCTGGACAGTTACAGGATGATAAATAAAGAAAAGCTGCTTAAAAGTTACTTTGCATCCGGTCTTGTTAATTTAAAAGAATTAAACTTTTCTTTGAAGCATCAAGAAACATTTCGAGCAATGAAAAATCGCTGAGAGATTTTCCTTGGGCATTATTTGATAACCGATTTTTTTTTTTTTCATAGTAGCACCACTTTTAAAATTAAAATATAGAAAAGTTGCACAATAAGTCAATTTATTGTATAAGGTTTTGTACTAAGAAAAAAGAGAGTTTATATTAAATTTATTACCTGTAAAAAAACGTTTTCCTTTTACAATCATATCTTAGTGGTAATATTTTGTAGTGTAAAGGTTAGTGTAAATTTTTTATGTAAGGTATTAGTTGAGATAAAAAAAGTCATTGTCACGAGCGGGTTTTGAACCTACGACGTTCCGCTAAATACGCCGCCGCTCTACCAATTGAGCTATCGTGACTTCGACCCACACGGACACCATTCTCCCATCTCACCTTAACCTTTTGAATGCGATGAGAGGTTGGTGTCTGAGTAGATGGAATCCACGATAGTTCAAGTGGTAGAGTAGCGTTACCAATACCTTGTAGAATTATTAATTGAAAAATGTTATTGGGTCAATCGGACTTCGTAAGTCTAATGGAGTTAGTATAAATTTACCTCACATAGATAATACATTGCCTTGATGAACAATGAGCAGTATGTTTGTTTCTTCGGCTGGAGAATGTATTTTGATCAGTATTTAGGCTATATCATGAAAACGAGAGAGAAAGAAATCTATTAACACGCTAAGCCGTCATATAAAGTATAAATAGTGCTAATAAGTGCCTTTAGCAATCTAAAATGTCGTTAATAAATGAGAGCATAAGTATATTAGTAACTCTAGATGTTGCTTAATAGATATACGGTATAAAATAAATTTAACATGGGCTCTACAGATGAAATAAATGTAAGGCTCCTCTCTCTCTCTCTCTCTCTCTCTCTCTCTCTCTCTCTCTCTCTCTCTC
>CM077100.1:35683625-35726486 GCA_039619505.1 Cimex hemipterus | reverse complement strand
CTGTCTCTCTCTCTCTCTCTCTCTCTCTCTCTCTCTCTCTCTCTCTCTCTTTCTTTTCTTTTTTTTTTAAATGTGTTTCCAAACACGTTGGAAATCTTATTCATTATTATCGATTTCTCACAATAAAAAAGTACTGTGTACAAAGTAGTACAACAGTGGGATTTTAGTGAGACTGCAATTAAACTTTAATCGCTCAACTCCTTAAAAACGAAAAGTAATTTTATTATTCAACCTCAAATTGGCCATAAAATTTTTTTCATTTTAAATTGATTTCACGTTTCAATTCTTTGATGCAGTAGTCATTTTAGCTTGGTAAATTTTAATTTACAGTCAGTTCGTTTGAGACGCAAATCAGAGTTCAATGGCAGTCGTTGGTCCAGGTAGAGTCCGAGGTATCGTAAACGGTTCGCAACAAAACTGGCAAACCAGCCAAAAGGAATAGATCCTAACTCATGACCAATACAGATAAACCCTACAAACTGAACACGTTTTATAAATACATACCCCTGTCTGACTCTGAAGACGACTCAGTCTGACAATCTCAACGTTCAGCAGAGAAAACTCCTGCATCAAAAACGCAACAAATTGCAACAACCTTCAAAATGCCTACAATAGTAATGAAAATGCAATTCAAGAACCTCGACAAGAAAATGGAAGAGCTAAAACCCAATTCATTGGGAAAAGCCGAATTGAAAATGAAAAAAAGACGAATTAATCATTTACCCTCAACTCAAAGAAGACCACCAATTCTTTATGGAATACTTAACCAAATGCAGAGTGGATTTTCTCACGTACTCTCTCAAGCATGAGCTTGCACCACTCATGGTACTCTAACTCCCTGCCACCTTAACAAGAAATAATAAGAAAGAATAAATTCAGACCAATCATGAAGGCAAGGGCCTGAAACCTGGCAAAGTGCAGCTGTTTCGGAAAAAAGAGACAATGGACCTCCCGAACCGCTCCCAACTTTCGTCGTTAACTTCAAAAAGGGACCTTCACGCGGGAAATCACGGCCGTCAAAACCGTCTGTTATTGCACGGTACAAAGGCAAAACTGCAGAGCCAAAGGAGAAACCTTAAGATTCTTCAATTGTCAAAACTAAGGGACACGAAACGAAGGACTTCCCCCGACAAGGCCAAAAACATTTGTCCAAAATGCCCCAACTGTGCCGAAAATCACCAAGCCTCTGTCACTGAATGCCCTTACTTTGAATTACCTCCAAGCCAAATCCATGAAGCAGAGATCCATGCAGAGCGCAAACCAACGGAGTTTTCAGTTGTATCCTGAGCAATTTCCGTCCAGTAACCCATCAACAATACAGCGCTTGACCAATACCGATCTGGCATGACAATGAATCCCGAATCGCCCAACAACCAAGATCAAGTGAGGGTGAAGGAACCAACTTTGTTAAAAGAAATGAAAAACATGTTTAACAGGCAAAACTAGCAAAAAACACACGTTCTCAACTTAAGACTGCACCTGACTCTTTAACTTAAGTTTGTATTCTAGCGGAAACATTATTCTCATTTTTTGATTGATGTCTTTTCTTCTTGTAACCTACTAACCTGCAATTGTAATTCTCTTAAAACCAAAATCATTGAATTAACTCATTGCCTTTTTAGCCTGCAAGCGGACATTTGTAGCACTGTTGAAACAAAACTAACTCCCTCAGACAGCTTAATAAAACCCAACTAAAATCTGTACAGAAACGATGGCACATCCCAAGGTGGGGGAGTTGCAATTTTAATAAAGACCGACTGCAAACACGAGCCAATACCACTTCCAACGCTCCACTTCTTAGAAGCTGTAGGAGTAATTATTATATTAAATAATAATAAAAAAAAATAGCTATTATCTGCTGTTACAAGCCCCCTAGAAAACGCTGAATACTACCGAACATTTCAACGCCAAGCCCGTTGCATGGAACTGCGCTTCCATCACTTCAGATGGCGACAACCTATATGATTACACCTTACTAAATAACGTCATTTCGGCCTTCCCAGACGCCTTCTTTTCACCCACACTTTGAATCCCCAGTGTTATTGATTCCTTCATAATAAGAACATTGCAGGGGTACTCGACCTATTTCCCTCCTAAACTCCGACCATAACCCTGTCCTTCTAAAGCTATCCTTCCAATACAAAACCAACCTTAAGATAGCCATTTTGCTATGAAAAAGCCAACTGGAAAAACATTCGTAGCATTGAGCATAAAATCAACCTCCCCCAACAGTGTCAACCACAGAATCACCCGAATCCGAACTATCAAACTTCACGAACACCCTTATATCCGCAGCCA
Organism: Cimex hemipterus; assembly: GCA_039619505.1. Classification (NCBI taxonomy): domain Eukaryota; kingdom Metazoa; phylum Arthropoda; class Insecta; order Hemiptera; family Cimicidae; genus Cimex; species Cimex hemipterus. The sequence continues at coordinate 35,724,188 of CM077100.1, read as the reverse complement.
AACAAAGTATACCACAAAAAGTGCCCACACACCCAATCGGAAAGCTTCCATTAGGAATTAATAACACCAGTACTATAAAAAATAGAGTGCGCCGTCTGTACCAAAGGCACAGAACTAATCGACTGAAAAGGCTGTTGCAAAAAATGCAGAACATAGTTTAAAAGCTGGTTGACCGGTGGAGAAACAAAAGATGGAATAATTATCTCAAGTCTGTCAAACCCAATAATAAACTCTCTTTGGACAGTAGTGAAGCGAGCTAGGCCAAAGAAAGAGTCAGTACAATTAATTACCACTAATATCTAATGGAATTGCAAGTGTCTCAGATAAAGACAAGGTGAACATTATGGATGCGTATTTCGAATCGGTACATAAGCTGAGGACCCAACAAGGCCCTAAATACTTGTCCAGGCATGCACATGAGACCGTCACCAAGTACGTTAATGAATCGCATATTATCTCCACAGACTGTAAGCTAATCTCACCCACGGAGATACTGTAAATAATCGAAACAAGACAAAACAGAACAGCCCCAGGCCTGGATGAAATCCCAAACCGGATCCTAAAAATTTTTCCCGAAAAAAGCCACAGTAATGCTAATGCACCTGTTCTTCTGTATGCTCTTACTGGGCAACTGCCCATGGTTCTTCTTGACATGGAAAAGGCTTTCGACATCGTCTGGCAAGATGGCACAGTGTACTGGCTGGTACCAATTTCCAGGATACCTCGACAAGCTAGTACACTCAAACCTTAGGAATCGGTCTTTCTGAGTCACGTTCAACAAAGAGATTCCTCCTCCTTTTAGAATAGCGGTAGGCGTGCTCCACGGATCAATCTTGGGGCCATGCCCTTTTACCATCACCCTAAATGTCATGTTCACAATTACATCGTGTCAAGCAGCACTTTACGCAGATGCTTCTATCATCTTCCTGGAGAGCAAGCGCCATTACAAACAGGCTAAACAGCGAAATTAAAAAAATCGCTTCAGTCTAAGGTGGAAACTATTGATTAACGTTCCTAAATGTGAAGCGATCCTATTCACAAAGAGGCGCCCCACAATAAGTGCAACAGTCAACATTAATGGAACTGACATTCCAAGGTCAGAAAAGCTAACCTATCTAGGCATAATATTGGACAGAAGCCTGTCAGACACTTTGGCCCTCATATAATGAATAGAATCGCAAAAACCAAATTAGCCATCAGAATTCTATTCCCACTATTGGCTAAGGAATCAGTATTGTCAATGCGCAACATACGACTTGTTTGCATAGCGGCTGTCAAACCCATGCTGCTCAAGCCTGTCCACTATGGATTTTTACATGCAAGTTGAATCTGCTAAAATACAAAGGATGCAGATCAAATTCTAATACTAGTCACATCATCTCGCAGACGGACCAGGCTAGATCGTCTCCACAGTGAAACTGGCATATCCTGGATTTACGTCGCGATTAAGGCACAAACCTTAATCTTCACGAACGTCCTCTGGATCGATTGGAAATTACGAAGCCCTTTGGAACCACAAACGATTGAAAACGATCCTATACTAAATAATTTGTATATACACGTGTCCACACTCGTTACACTTATCTATTGATTTATTTATTCTTAGAGTAAGGATACACGTGAGTTCATATGCATATGTAGCAATCACCTATTTATCTGTGAATGTATGTACATATTTATTCACTGTTTTCGTGGTCCGCTCGACCAATTAATATATCACAATTACTTACGGTTTTTATTTTTGAAATATGGCAAAAGGTTGGTAAGGTGAGGTTGAAATGAGGAGTTGATGTCTGAGTGGATCGAGGTCTCAATAGCTCAGTTAGTAGAGCAGCGGCGTATCTAGCCGAAGGTCGTGGGTTCGAATCTCTCTCGTGCCATTAACGCCATTAACTTTTTTCAACTCAACTAAAAGCTATAATTAATTGTGGTACAAATTTATTTATTATCTCATTTATTATCTACTTTATTATCTATGTTATAATCGAATTAAATATTTATTTATACTATTTATTCATCCTGTTTAATTATTTTACTTTTTAAATTGTACATATAATGTTTATTTATAAATATGTACATATAAGTTATTTCAATTTGTTATGTGTCGAAAAGGTGATTCACACTCAAAGTAGTTTTAAATTGTTCACATAATTTAAAATCATTTCTATTACTACTACTAAACAGGCTAAACAATACAATATTATGGCTGTAGAAGGTTAAAAAGCCCAGTGTCTTTCGCACTTGTAACATAAATGTAAAAAGAGTCAGGTTGCAATCTGTACATATGTAAATGTTTGGTATTATTTTTTCTTATTTCTTCTTCGTTTGTATTAAATATATTTTAAGGTATGTCTGGGTGCCTTGTCAGAGATGTGGATGTGGACCGTTTACAATAATACAAAGGGTACACATCCTTTACGGGTCCGCGTCATTGTGCCCTCGGGTCCCCGTGTTTGCCCCACCAGGTGCGCAACACGCCCGCGACTAACAGATCCTCATCCAGTTCGTGAAGTTAATTAGTGAGTTAAGTCTAAGCCTTTGTTAGATTTTTATGAAGTGAGCAAGTTTTGGAGGGGGGGGGGTTCACATCGGCTCATACCTCCTTTTTGGATTTTAATCCGTTAGCAAACGTTATTTTGAAATATGAAAAACTGATTTGCTTTTTTTTATCATCCCAAGACGGAATTGGATGAAAAGTGACTGTCCTGGCCAATGATCGACTCTCCGAGATATCAATCTGCCCACCCCGTTCATTCTAAGATTTTTATATTTTGGTCAATGCAATCAACTAATTATTCTCTTTGAGCCGGCTCTTTTGAAACATCGTGGTACAAATGAAAATGTTTATGTCTTATTAATGATTGCGCAGCCGATGGAAAATTCAAATTTCAAATGACCTGAATTTCCTTTTCTGAATGGGCGAAGATGCAATAGGCGATCAATCAATTCCGCAGTGAAGTCATGTAGATGAGCTATGCTGTCGTGTGGACAAAGCGCCTGGAAGGAAATTCCGTTCGGTTTCTCTCGGAGGACCGTTGCATTCATAATCTTAATGCGGTTGAATCGTTCCCATTTGAATCTCACAAACCGAATATCTTCGTAGAGAGAATGTCAATTCAACGGGTAATTTTAATCATTGAAAGGTACAAAAAATTGTATCGTATTCGATAAGAATTCACACGTTATTAAAACCGACTTAATATCCTTTGAAAATGTTTTACGCTGCGTCTAGCAGAACGCCGGAAATAACAAAAAACAATGACATTCGTTTCCAATGACTGGAGAAACTCGGTCGGTACAAACCTAATTAAAAATTGTCATTTCTAAATCAACCCTTACTTCCTACTCACAAAATGTTTATTCATATATTCGCAGAGAAAAAACCGAAAGTTTAATAAAAGAAATGTCTTTCTGCGTTAAATGAAGATAGCATCGTTGGATAAAAAACGACCCGTGTTAGCTAAGCAATTTGAAGACACGTGTCCTTCTAACTATCTCTGACCGGAGGACAGGTCGTTAATATTAATTTACCTTTAGGATCTACGGAGGACAGCCAGTGATGAATAGGTTCTCTTAGTCATTCCTTAAAGTACTTAATTATTCTCTTAATGCTGAGTTGACTAATTTGGTTCTGCAATAGTTTCACGGAATTCGACTATCAATAAATGCATACAGCGTTTAATTTATAGTCCCGTCCTTTCGGCTCAATTGTACTTCCGCTTCACAAACATTAGAATCTCGATCGGCTGATCGGTTATTAACCTAGCGTGTTCCATTAGTCACGATATGTCCTGAATAATTGAACATAACTCAATGATTACCAACAACTTTCTGATGAGTTACAACCAAATTATTAACAACTTCAAGTTATCTGAATGCTATAGATATTAGTAAATAGTCAATGAAGAATAGTGTTGATCAACTATTCAGAAATATATATATATATATATATATTTTTTTTTTTTTTTTTTTTTTTTTTTTACTAAAACCAGTACAAGCAGTTACATCAGGAGACTGAATGTTTAGGAAAAGATTGCTAAAGGTGGAATTGTCAAGATGGCTTGAAAAGAAAAGATACATTGAAAGAAAACACTGTATGTGACTCAAACAAGAAGATTCATAAATGAAGACTGACGATCTCTTCTAGTAGCCAAGATTTGAGGAGCATTATAAGACTGCATACTGCCTTCTTTAACTACTATTTGATAAAAATGGGCGAAGCATAAAAAGAAAAAAGTATAAAAGCGAAACATTATTTATTATAATGGAAAACTAAACTGAATTACATTTTTCCTTTAAATTAACTTGTTTAAATTTTTAATTAACTCTTTTAACTTGAAATTATGTCTTTCTAATGTGAAACTAACTTTTTTTCAACTTCAAATTAACCATTTTAAATTTCAAATTACCTAGTTCTTTAAATAAACACTTCTGAGGTGGTAAAAAATAAAAGCAAGTTAAATAAATTCCCTGAATATTTGAAAATTTATTTTTAATTATGTAATAATTAGGCTCAGAAAAAATATGGAAATTGATTACATGTAAAATTAAAGTTATATTTAATTTAAAAACAAATGAGTTTTCTATTAATTCGAGATTTTGTTTAAATACAAAGAAATGGAATGTTACATCGAGATGTGGAGAATGGTTCCATTTTAAATCAGTTGTTTTTTGCTTTTGTTTTTTGCACAACGTTTTGAGATATCTTATGATCATTTTTTTGATTAAAAAAAATTAAAAGGTTGATTCATATTCTTTTAGAAATTTTACCATTGAGCTATTTCAATATGGATCATTCTCCGATACAGTTTTTCTTTTTTAATGTAATCCTTTTTTACTTCAAATTAATCTTTTTCCTCCAAATTGACTTATTTTAATTTCTAATTAACCCTTTTTTAAAACAGTAAAAACATATGGGAAGGTATTAAACATAAGCATTGCAAAATTTGCAAGTTCCTGTATATTTTGCGCATTTTTTGAATATAAAATATTTCAGCTCGTATAACACCATAAGAAAATTAAAATGTTATGAAATTAAATTTATAAAAGGATTTTTTTAACTAAAAGTTTTTTAATATGAAAACTGTGCTTTTACTGAAATTTGTACGCTTTTGAATTTTATTATTATTTTTATAAGCAAAATAATTGGGCTCTTATTGGGACATATGGAAATTAATCAACATTCCACAATTAATCAACATTTACAATTTATTGGGTTGTCCGGAAAATAATGCAGGATTTTAAGTTTTCATTAAAAAAAATCTATATAAAATATTCTGTTTACGTTTACAGGATTACTCATTTGTATGAATGTCAACACTTATTAATCCTCTTCCAAATGATATTGTTTGTTTACCTCTGTAGCATTCCGCTACTTGGAAATAATTCAGTCATCCTTATAATGTCAAAGCGAGAATTTCGTACGATTTTCTTTTACGAGTTTAAACTCGGCCGAAGCGGAGCCCAAACGGCTAGAAACATTAACCAAGTCTGGGGCGAGGGTTGTGTTAATGAGTGCACTGTGCAAAGGTGGTTTAAAAAATTTCGGGAGGGAGATTTCAGCCTTGAAGATGAAGAAGGTCGTGGAAGGCCTTCCTCTCTTAATGATGATGTTCTGCGATCAGTGGTGGAAGAAAACCCCAAAACAACTGTTCGAGAACTTGCAGAGCAACTCAAAGTCAGTAAAACGACCGTCGCTGACCACCTCTTTGGTCAATCGGAAAGGGCCCATTTTGTTGCATGACAACGCTCGACCACATGTGTCACGTGTAACGTCACAAAAATTATTGGAGCTTGGCTATGAAACTTTGCCTCACCCACCCTACTCTCCGGACCTCTCGCCTACTGACTACCATTTTTTTAGACACCTGGACCACTACTTACAACACATAATATTCAAAAATCAAACGGAACTGGAAAATGCATTTATTGACTTTATCAATTCTAAAAATTCTGAATTCTACTCAGACGGAATTAATAAGTTACCAACACGTTGGGAGAAATGTATTGAGAGTATGGGAAATTATTTTGATTAAAGAACATTGCTTTAAAGTAACTAGTTTCTTTTTTTTTGTTTAATACCAAAATCCTGCATTATTTTCCGGACAACCCAATATAAAAAATTAAATATAAAAAAGATTCTTCGTTCTCTTTGAGAATTTAAAAAATTAAAAAGGTTCTTATATAAAATGCCATATGAAAATTGATTACAATCAAAATTAAGGTTTCAATAATTCCGATTTAATTTATAAGGAATCATGTAATATGAAATAATTATTTTTAGACTTTATTCTTTTTATTCTTTACATCATATATATCATTCGATCTCGGAAGTTTTTTTATCAGTTTAAAGAATGCATTAAATGAAAAATAACAGGAGTTAAATTAAAATTTAAAAAACAATTTGAAGTAAAACAGGTTAATTTTAATTTATAAAGCTTAATTTGAGTGTAAAAAAAGGCAATTTAATGTAAAAGAATTTAATTGTAAATCAAAAAATTAAGTTGAGGTTAAAAAGTGCAATTTGACGAAAAAATGTATAAAATGTGTGTAATTCCTCCGCCATATTTTCAAATCAATTGCAAATATAAACAAATTTTATTTGACATGCTTGTATTTCGTACAATCCTATAAGTTTTGTAATGCTTTCGATAATGAGTTTAAAAATTAATTAAATTTAAAAAAATGTTACTGTGAAGTTTGAAACGGTAAATTTAAAAAATAAAACAGATATTTGAAATTAAAAATCTAAATTTAACTGTAAAAGATGTATACTTAAAATCATATTAAGCTAAAATGTAAGGAATGGTTTTACGTTGAACTACCCGATTTATAACCGACGAAGTGCCAAAACTGCTTTAAAATATTTTTTATTGTTCACTATGCCGGGATTCCAATCCGGTTCAACTAAAGTTGTACATACGAGTTGGAGTAACGCTCGACCACTGCGACCCATTCTTTCTAATGGGCGTTAATCAATTCAGCGTAATAAATTTTCCGACATTTGATTTTAATAACGCTCCATTAGCCAAGCCTAATTTTAGTTATTTTATGTCTTAAGTGTTAAAATAGAGATCTTATCCTTATTATGAAAGCTAACCTCTCTAAATTCTCGTAATCCAGGTTATTAAACCTCTCCTTTAGGAAAAAAATATTAGCAGCATAATACTGCTATAATGGACTCATCGTCGGTATAGAAATTATGCGTTCTATCTTTAAAGATAATGAAATTTCGTAAAACTCAACACATGCCGCTCCAAATGAATAAATTAACGACAAAGGTTGTTTAATTCTAGTAGTATAGAACAACTAGCGAAATAATATTCATCGCCGTAATTAAAAATGTTTAAAAATAAAAGATGGTGCGAAAGCCTTAACAGGAGACAGGAAGCTATTTAACTGTACAGAATGGCCGACTTTAATAATACAAAATAAATCCTACGATAAAGTATATTCCTTTCTGGGCCTATTCTGACCTCTCTAAAAGCTTGGTCTGTAGATTGTTTCAATATATTTAAACAAGTGTGATGTATACAATTTTGTACTTTTTGATAACATAAAAAAAGACAAACTATAATCGCTTTAAATAAATATTTCCTGATTTATTTAAAGATAATGTTTAGCAATGGAAACTAAACATACATTATCATATGCCAGTGGTCGTACATAATTGGAATGGTAAATATGAAAATAAAATTTAAAGATGAAATTACAAATAAAGATTTTTTACTTTTTGGTTAGAAAGGTTGAATCTTGAAACGTTGTACTGGTTATTTCTCTACTTTGTTGAGCACCAATTTGCTTTCCTTTATTTTGTTTGTGGTTTTTCTTTCCATTTTTCCGAAACTACAAGTCGTCACCGACAATTTCGGCCCCCGCAAGTTTGTTGCCTAGTCAGTCCGGTTTGCTTCCCGTTCTTCTTCTGTTTGCTATTGTCCAATACTTGCTTGCTTCTGTCTACGCTTACGTGTTTCATTCCTACACGCGCCCTTTTTTTTTCCCTATTTTGTATATTTTTCTTCCAAAATCATCAGCTCCCAATTGTTTTTAGGTACTTAAAATTGTATAATTTTAGGGGGTGTCATGCTTTGCTTTAGGATAATCCTTTTACCATCCTACCCTCACTGTTATTTTTTTTTTTGTCAGTTCCTGTTAATTTCTGGTTATCGTTCAGTTTCTTTTTCGTCTCCGACTCGCTTCGCATCGTGATTATACTTATTTACGATTGTGTTCGTTTTATTTCTTCATGCCCTAGCTTTACTTACCATTTTATTGTATTTATTAGGTATTCTTTAACCTCCAAATTCACTGGCGTCTTATTGTGAAAGATTATTCTAAATTGGAGGGGCGGTATTAGCCGCAAAATCCGGCTGATCGACGCTCTGCTTCCGAGTTATCCTAGTCTATCATCTCGCTCCCTGAGGTTATTTTTTTTCCAATCGTGTTAATTTCTTGTCCCCATCCTGTTCCCTTAATTTTCCCCTTCGACTCGCTTCCTATAATGATACTCCTTTCGTGATACTGATAATAATTCTTTGTTTGGGAACGGTACGATAGCGCCAAAGACTAATGTTTTGAAGCACATATATTTCTACAAATCCCTCCCGTCAGGCTTCTCGTTAGATCTTCCTGATCATCTTCGCTCCACCACTGTCATTAGTTTGTTCAGTCCTGTTTCTGGTTCTCGTTTCATTCTTTTATTGCTTTAGACTTCCATATTAACTTCTCCTAATCCTCTCCAGAAGCAGACAACTATTCTTAATTTGGGAGGAGGTATGTCTGCACCAAAATTACAAAGTATACTTTTATCAAAACTCTGCTGATTACGTTCCCACTGCCATTTTGTTGACTAGTCCTGTTCATTTCCTTTTTTCGCCCTCGACTCACTTCCATTATATTAGCCTACTTGCAGAGTTTTCTCCTATTAACCAGTTTTAATTAGTTTAATAGAAAAATCCTGCTTTTTAACTTTTCAACGCCTTGTACGCTGAAAGTAGTTCCTTCCTCCTTTTCTTCACCGCGGGTTCGGAGGGAGCCTTGAAGGAAAATAATAGTTTAATTTTTTTAAATTATGTTCGGCCAAGTCCCAGTTCTTAATCAGGACACATATTATTAATTTAAAAAAAAAATTAAATATGAAATTGCTACTGACCAGGCTGCCTACATTTATATTCTCAATCATTTAAATAATCAATTTTAAGCATATAATTATTAAATTTGTAATATAAATAACAAAAACCCACCAGTAAGTTCTCAGTGATAACACTAAAAGTTGCGAAAAAATTTGCTAGTTGGAATAAAGCCGCACGACAAACTAGCCTGCTGTTTTTCTGAGATTTTTTATTTACATTTCGCCTTCGCCTGGTAGAATGAGGAAGACGAAAGTGCGGCCGGATTTTCCAAAAGCGTTCCTCGAGTAAAAAGGCGGGTCGTAAAGTTGGATAGCAAGGGCCAACTCGTGCTGCGGAGCTCTACTGGAAAGCTTATTTTTCCTAGCATTGCGGGTTTTACTTCTTTCCCTCTTGCACAACTCTCTGTTTTGATAGACGTCAACTGTACTCGGAACCACTTTACAATATTTCTTCCTTTCTAGGGAGGGTTTTAAAGCTCCACTGTGTATTTGAAGATTTTATTTTTATTGCTTTTTGTTTTCCATTCATTTGCCTTTGGCATCCAGCAACTAGGCGAGCAGTTGAAACAAAAAAAAAGAGCAAATAATAACTACTGCTTAACTTGGTAAATTCGTCTTACTCTGTATATATAAATGAATGAAGTAAATATCAAATAAATAAATAAACAAATAAATACAGGTAAATAGACTTACTAACATCAATTTAACAATTAACTTATATAAAAACAAACAATGTTTTCGTTGAACAGAAAGTCGAGGGCCTGCCCACCAGACACGAATCACCGCCCCCATGGAAGCTCTCGCTCATGTTTTCCTTTTTTATTTACTTTGGGGTTCACCCTTTATTTCAGGTGTATCAGTACAATGTGAATAAAACCCATTTACAAAGCTTGTATTGTAGCCACGGAAAAATTTACATCTCCCCCCCACATTACGGGGTCCAACTGCCAAATACGTTTGATGACCGAACCCAGACCACGGCACCGTGCCCACAAACCAACCCGCGGATTCTCTCCCGGGCCTCGTTTTTAAAAAGAGACACAGCTCCTCACTTTAAATGCTCATCATCAGCCTTACAGTAAGGCATAAATCAAGTTATATACTTCGTCCCTTTCAAACACAAGCGGAATGTCCCAGATGATAACCAGTTTTATAACCTCTGTCAACTGGTTAACCCTTTCAAAAAAGACTTTCTTACTTTCCTCGCTCTCACATCTATTGTACATTCACTCGCAGACAGAAAATCAATTTTACTACAAGCACACAGGAAAATATGACATTCCGCTCAATGCTAAAACGATTTACCAGTGGACAGAGATTATCAAGCCACTCGGCAGGGACAAACCCACAAGGCCTTAAAAAGATTCAGTTCTTTCTTAAATGCAATCACAATCACCGTCTAACACTTCGTCCTTTATGCGTCTACACACCTTCATGGCTTGGAAGACGGTGATTCTGATCGCATTTAGGGAAAGGAGCTGTATTTTTTAAGGTCTTGTGGGTGGGTATGCGCCATGTCCGGGCTGTAGGCCTCCTCGCGGCTCGACTAAATGTTATTCATTTTTACTTACTACTAGTTAAATAAGTGTCAGTCTATCCTGACGTATTTATTTCTCTGTTTACTTATTCGATGTTTATTTAGTCTATTGACTTAAATATTTAAATATACAGTGTAATAGCCAAATTTACAAAGTTAAGTAGGGGGAGGGTTTCATGCTTTCTTTATTAAGATTATGTGTCCCCCCACTTATTACTAGGTATTTTACAACCTGTCAAAAACGAATAAGCAGTTTGAGAAGTGTGGCTATCACAAAAGAGGGTAGATTATTACTCATGGAGGCAATACCTTGACCTACCAATTGTTGATTGTATTTATTAGAGCACATTTGAGTTCTACCATGGTACTAATCTTGTAAGGCCGAGTCCGTCGTTAGGTTCCGTTTCTATACAGGACTCTCTGGAGGAAGGAATGCTTTGGCTAGAAGATAGTTTAGTTAAATTTTGATTAATTAGCTTTACAACCAAACAATGAGGATAGCCATTAGATTTCAGGATCTTTAGTTCTCCTCCTTACCATTTATTCTCTCAATGTTGTACATTGAACAGCAAAAGGATTCTAAATATAAGATTGTTACCAAAGTTCACTTAAATTTTCGAAAAAAAGAATATATTAACGTAAACTTGATTGTAAACATCCATCCAAATTGTTAACCTTGACGTGTTGCTTAAAAAACCTTGATAAATAAGAAGAATAGGAAAGACGATTTTGTAGATTAACGTGGAAAAGGAATGGGCAGAATGATTTTCAAAATATCACTCGAGTTTATTCGGGTTTTTTACAATTTGTGACGGAGAAGACGTCACAGGTGTGATTATGGTATTACATGTCCTTCCCAATCTTATAGCTGAGATGATCGTTTGGTTAGACTTTTAAATTGTGCACGGCAAAATAAGTCCAGATTTTGGAATTTCAAAAAGTTAAAAAAGCCAGTGTCACGAGCGGGATTCGAACCCACGACCTTCGGCTTGATACGCCTCTACCATTTGAGCTATCGTGGCTTCGGTCCGCTCGGGCACTAACATCCCATCTCAACCGCACCTTTTGAATTTTCCCCCCTTTTTGCCATTTTTCAAATGTCGTGTAATCTATTTGATTTTCGGAGATAAGTGAAATGGTCACGGAGAGCTATTTCATTTAAATTCACCAATGACCAATTAATATCATTCAATTAATTAAGGTTTTAAGCTGAGATAAAAAAGTCAGTGGATTGGATTGGAAGTCACAATAGCTGAAATGGTAAGTGTAGCGGCGTATCAAGCCGAAGGTCGTGGGTTCGAATCCCGCTCGTGACACTGACTTTTTTAACTTTTTGACATTACAAAATCTGGACTATTTATCTGTTTTTATAATATTACTGTTAATTTCTTGAGAAATATTGGCCCTGATGATTGAAAGCGTCTGAGAGATGAACGAGTATAATCAGATCAGGTGGATAAAATACTACAAAACTCCGAAGATTTTTTTTAAATTTTCTATTTTTTTCGTAGATTAGAAAACAGAAGAGAAGAGAGCAGTTTATGTTAATGCTGTTTGTGGTAATGTTTTAACAAGTGATGTTTAAAGAATTTAATGCATGGATAATCATTGTCACAATACCATAAAGTTTCTTGTTGTTGTTGTTTTGTCAAGGTGTTTCCTTTGTTATCTTTCCTAGTTTGACCGGCTTTAATCAACCCCAATTGTTTTCTATGTTATGATGGAGACAAAGGAAATAAAATGAAGCGGTGTGTGTGTGGCGTCGATGGTTCGGGAGAGGGAGCCTCCTAGTTGTTCTCTGGGGGTGTCCCCATCCCAGAGTCAAGATCGTTATTTAAAGCAAAGAAGGGATTGGAGGTCGTTTGTGCTCAACCGGCACTCGTTCCTGTTAAGCGTTCCCATTCTCTGTTTATCCTGGATTTAAGGATTTTCTCCAACAGATCGAAATCGCGCTGATTGACCAATATACTCCGCGCTCACCCACGGCTCTAGTCCTATAATCATGTAATTGCTCCGTCTTTGTCCACATGGGCGGTGAATTTTTCTCTGGAAACAGTGTATTGCTGGAGATGAGGCGTACAACTGAGTGTTTTTTGTAATTTCATTCAATCGAAATGTACAACGCAATGGGATGATTTGTCCGACTAGAGCTGCAATTGGAATCGTTAATTCCTAATTCCGAAAGAAATTTGGATCAATTTTAAGCAATAAATTCTTAATTTAATGGCGTTATCTGTTTTGCTATTTAAGTATGTATTGCACAATCCTTCTGTTAAACAAATACTTTGCAGAAGATGCGTAAGAACGAAAACAAACATTTAATCAGTACACTTTTTTCCAGAAAATCCTATATAATTATACAGCTAGGATTTCAACTGTTTCAATAATTAAAAGTGGTAGTAAAACAATCAATTGCAGTGAATCCTTTAAGTAATTTATAGTAGGCTACCCTCTCGCCATTATTATTCCGGGAAAAGAGGGTAACTCGGTTTGCGGTACAACATTCATGTCGGGGGTCACTCTAAATTGCCAAATCTACGGGAAACCAAGCCTGTCGAAAGTTAGTATAAATAATAAAACGTCCTCTTGTGAATTGAAAGACTGCATTCTGCTGTTCACCGATGAAGAGGAGTAAGATGTTTTTGAAGAAATCTGCGTACTATCAAATTTTATAGAGAAGAACGTGTTGAATCGCTTGCTATTTGTGTAATGAAAATTGAATAAAGGAATTTTTATATTTTTTCATGTACGACATTCAACTTTATTTCCTTTACCATTTTCTTTTTAGAGTTCTGAGACGTAAATAAAAATACTTCTTACAGACCCTTACAACCACTCCTGTGCTGTCCAAAATCATCACAAGCCTTCTTTCAAAAATTTTAATACCAATACAAATTGGATCTCAATTCCTTCATTATACTATCCAGCAAAGTTTCAGAGTTGTTGACACTGTTTCTTCCGCTTTAGAGAACAAACAGCTTGGTTGTGTGGATGTCCTCAACTCTTTTCATAAGTTATGGATCCCAGGCCACTTGTATAAACTAACATACCAGCCCTTATTGTTTTAAATATTAATACATTCGTTAATCCTGCACAGACCGCTGATTCAGGATGAAGATGCTACAACGAGTACTCAGATATCAGCTGCTTTCCAGTCAAATTAATCTCAGGACTATACCTGGACAGCCAACTTAAGTAAAATAGAATTCCCATAATAGAAGACGTGAACAGCCAAAATACCTTTTACGACCGAAAACTGTTTTTACATTAATGAACCCACTCATTACAGGAGGAATGGGAGTGGTATCGTGGTGTCCCATTCGACTATGCTCGAGACGTAAGTAGTAGATATGTGGGGTGGACCATGCTCTGGACTTACAGAGTGGAACTATGGTGTTCCAGTATGGTGTGTTTCCATAGGATATGCTCTGAACATAAAGACCGAAACTGGTGTTTCATTGGACTATGCTGCAGACCTAACGAGTAGAGCGGTGGTGTCCTATATGACTATTCGGGTTCACCAATGTGGGGGAACCCTATGAACACCTCCTAGTATTAAGCCTGGCGTGGAATACTCCACTTTATAGATAACAACCGGCTAGGATACTTGGATAACTATGAAAACTGTTAGAAACTAAATCTTGTTTGACCGTCTAAACTCAAGCAAATTTACTATGTCACTAACTTACCTATATATGTTTTCATCATTGCTTTTTCTAACCAACTGGTGTTATCACATTTCTACAAATTTCACTCAAAACCATCTACACTTTTTCACCACTAGAATGGCATGGTATTTCTCTTTAAATAAACGATGGCAAACAGTACTACCTAGCCTTTTAATCACTCATATTGATTATCAGCATCGGATGGTTTCTCATAAAATACGAACTGTTTTCTTTTTGCAATAATCTTGCAGTGCTAGTTTGAATGTTGATAAAACATAATAAAGATGGAAAACAATTCCGTTCACTTATGTTTATAAAAATTGCGGTTTTACATACTAAATAAATACTAATTAACAAAAACGCAAGGCCATCATATGTATAAAAAGAGGGTCGTAGTCAGGTTATGTTTACCCCGTAAAACATAAATGCTGGCAGGCTGCCAGTAATTTGACGCGTAGGGTGGCTTTCCTTGAACAGCGAGAAGCTCTGTCACTGTAGGCACCCGTCCTTAATGACAAATGCTTTTGACCTCACCAGACCCAGAAGCGACATTGGACGTAAAAGTTATTTTTAGTGCTAGAGACGTTTTATTATTATTTTGACTGTTAGCTACATTTCTTGATGACTTTATTAAAAAATAATTAAAAATTTGATTGGTAAACATTTTATAAACTAGATAAATGAAATGAAAAGAATTATAGAGGAAAAGTAAATGTAGAGGGTGTCTATGTTAGATGGTTTCTCATGAACCAAAAAAAAAAAAAAAAAACAATAAAAATGTCTTTAATATTTTTTAGACTAGTATCAAATGTTTACTTTTTGGAAAAAACATTACACAGCGTACATCAGGCTGAGTTCAACTTCAAAATTTCAAATACGCCCTGTACATGCTGACATCATTTTAAAAGATTTTTTACGCTGAAAACAATTGTGAATTTTAAATTGGTCAATAAGTTATGACAAAACGTTTAGGAGGAAAAAAGAAAGAAAGTCATTTGTTTTACTATTTATTAATCATAATGCATGTTGGAACGGCCTGATCTGCATAAAGATGTAAAGATTTGCTCATTTTAACCACTCATCTCCGGGGCACAGAGCGATAGAATCAGGCGAGATAGATTAACATGCATTTTCTATCCTTTGCCGGAGTACTGTGAAGTAACTGAGGTTGCTGGGTTAGGTATAAACACGTTGTTTTCAATTACCTTTCCTTTAAATTTCAAAAAATTATGAATAAAAAGGGCTGTCTGTCGGCGATATATAAAATTAAGATAGAAAATAAGACCTGTACATAACATTGAAACCAGAGATGATTACTGCCATTAACAGGATTTAATATAAATATTTTTTAAAATTAATTTCAAAGAGTTTTGGTATTTAATTAAGGGTATCAAAAAAAAGTTCATCTCAACTAAAAACCGTAATTAATTGTGATTTAAAAAAAAGTTTAATCAAAACTCAAATTTTAGCTCTGAATATTATACCGAGAAAAACCATTAAAAAGTAGCAAATTTCTGATTTATTTGTGCACACTATAAAAACTTAATGTAAAACAGATTTTGTAAATTTATTTAATTTGCGCTAAAGTTAATGTAATTTCACTGAAGATTCTACCCGATAAAACCGATTTCAATTTATTTAATCATTTCATACTTTGTTAGTTAATTACCGCAGAATTTGCAATATCCATGGGTAATGGAATAAACAATCAGGTTTAATTGATTAAAAACGCCTCCATGATAGGTCAAATAAATTATTTACATAATTTAATGTTTCATAATTTTTTCTTGTGACAATTTTGCGCGTACGCCGAAAGATCCAATCAAGTTGATGGAAAATTTAAATATTAATTTTCGAGCTGACTTTTCTACGATTCGACATGTCCTGGGGATGTTTTGGAGTGCCTCACGTTTTTTGGCGTATCCCCGAGTGGCCGTGTTGGCAGAGCGAGCTCAGCCCTCAGTACAATGTGTGTCAGCTCATTAAAAAATCATATTTTTTTAATATTTAGTTATTCCCTGTTGGAAATAGGGAGAACGGTAAAAAAAAGGTCGGTTCGTTGAGAAAGGCGCAATCATTCTGTACACAAACTCTACAAGCCATGATTGTTCGGTCAAACTTTTTTTACATTTTTGAAGCGACCATCTTAACACCACACTATTTCCTCTGGATTTATATACTAGCCCTCTACTATTTATACACGATGGTCCCTTCAATAAATATATTACATTGATGCAAATTTTAACATAAAATACAAAATTACAGGCAGCTTCTACAATTTTCATTAAATTTGTTATGATGTGTCATAGTCTAGGAACTAGTGATGCCCAGGTATCGTGGTACATCATCCTTCCAAATTTATCGTTTTTAAATTTCTAGTTAATACTTTATTAACTTGAAATTAACCGTTTTTTATTATCAAACTAACCTTTTAAATTTTAGATTAGGCTTTTTTATCTACAAAATATGGGGCGTCAGTGGTGGCAACGATTTAGGCGTTAACACGGCGCCCATCGCAATAAGGTAAATGTTGCAGGCAAACTACAAACTTTTTAAACTAAAAAATGAACCTTTTTTAAAATTAAAACCTAGCTTTGTTTAATTTTACGATTTATACTGAAAGGTAATTGGAACCTAGGGGGTGCTGGTGTTTCTGAAAAAAGTTCATTTGTAAGTAATATCCGGTTTGAATCTAGCGGTCTTGAATTCAAACCCAGGACGCTTAAAGTAAATACTCTTTTTACTTACAATTGATTAAGGTTTTCAGTTGAGATGTGATCAAGTGAGATCAAGTGGTAGAGCAGCAGCGCCTAAGATCGTAAGTTCGAATCCCGCTCGTGCCATTTACTTTTTTCATTTCAACTAAAAACCTTAATTAATTTTATATATGTACCAATGTTTTATATTTTAAAAATATTGTTTATTTAAAAAAAGAATCCATTATTTTTATTTGATTTCAAATATTTTATATTAAAAAAATGGTAATATACATAAATTTTTCTTGACATTTTTGTATTGTATATAATTTACTAGGTTTCTGAAATTATAATTTGTCAATTTGGAGCGAAAAAGCGGATTAGTTTCAAATAAAGACAGGTTGTTTGTAGTTAAAAATATGAAATTAGAAAGGTTAATTTCATGGAAAACGTTTTAAAAAAGAAATATTTTAAATATATAGTATTATTAGTAGTACAATTAATATTATAAGTTATATAATGCTTTAAGAAAAAATTTAACATTATTTTGCCTGTTTATTTTGGCGTCCTGAGCAAGCAAGCTAGCTTTACAAAAAGTGGCACAATTATTTACATATTCTGAAATAAGATAACCAGAGATAGCTTCAATCTATCCTTTCCGAACAGGCATCCTTCAATGGATTTAACATTCGGTGTAATATATGGTGTTTAGTGATCGTTAGTTGGTAATTATTTCATGAGATCTTCTCGAGATGCGGTCTGGTGTGTCATGAATTTTTAGACTCAAAGTATTTGTACTCACTCAAAGAGTTTTTTTTTTCTGTGTAGATATGTCTCGGTTCTGTATCGAGTTGAGTGAGCCGGTGAGATTGCCAGTGAGTCTACAATTTCTATCATTTTATGAATTCATTTTTTTTTCACATAATTTATCAATGTTAATCCGCGGCCCGGAAGATGATTTCAATAAAGATCGAAACGGTGGCTCTCACAAAATTCATTTGTTATAACGGATAATCCAACCAGGTCCTCTACCTTCTACGTCAGTCGGTCTCATTCCTTCTGATGAGAAAAATCATCAGGCATACTTAACTGAACCGTTGGGAAATTCATGGTTTAAATTGACGTTTCTATCCTTCCTGAAACAACCTTGTCAAATATTTCTCCAATAAATAACCCCCCTTTCATCGCATAAAGGATTGGAGATTTCTAAATCCATGTGTCTTTCCTAATTTTTTCTGATTATCTTCATGTCGTCTGACATTGGTGTGTTGTAGAAGATATTGTCTATTAGTTTGCAACAAAGCTTGTGATTATTCTGAAATATTTACGACTTAATTGAAATGGTGATATCAATCCGACCTCAGCCTGTATATTCTAAATGTTTTACGTGTAAGGGAACTTCTGTTAAAACAATACAGAAAGCATTTATGACTCTTTTCGTTCTTGCCTTGTTAGCTTAGTTTTCAATACTTAATGAACATTTCATACGACAGGACTGTCAGGATGTTAGACGAACTGTGCCGAGTTTGCCAAGAGGAAGCATTTCGATCTTTAAGATGGTTTACACTTAAACTTTCAGCTAAATAACAAATTAAAGCAAACATTTTAGCAGCAAAAAAATAAAATTTACTCGTGCATAATAATTTGCACACTAAATGATACGTGGAAGTAAAGATATTTAACAACCTTTAGACTTAAACAAAAACACTAGCACAATTATAACCAGGCCACAAATTAAAAATAGTAAAATTAATTGAACGTATTATTATTGTCGGATAAAAAGAGATCCTGAATTGTATGACATTTGTATAGAAATTATATTTCCCTTTATTTAAACTTCTTTTTAATAATAAATAATGTATATTTACAACCGATCTATAGTGTTCATTTTCGAATTGTTGTTGAACGTAAAAAACAACGGGAAAATATACGGATCCAGTGAAGTACTCATGCATTGATTTGTGAGATATGTATATGTGCTTTTGTGTTTATGATTAAGCTGATAACAAGCAGCAGGTGAAAAAATGGAAAATAGTGAACATGGATCACTAGAGTCTAACGGCGTCCAAGTCGACATCTTTGTAACACCTTTTTGTCGTTATGCTTTAAGATGCGCCATGAAACAGTCCGCATTCTTACAGTGACACTGTTTTATTTCTTCCTCACACCTCACGATTTCTTCAGAAGTGAGCGTATTTTTTTCTATGTGTGTTTATGTTAATAAAAGGCAGTTATAAAAAAACGAGAGTAGCGAATTTTAATATGACGAAGTTTCATGGCGTCCATATCAGTTTTTCATGTGAAAATGTCTTTATTTCTATACTACCTTTTTTTTCTTCATAAAACTTCAAGATGTCCACAGTTGTAATTGTGTGTTCCTGCTTGTGTTTATATATTTCGTTTCAATAGAATATGTTTAGATTTAGAAAAGATAGTGCACTTAATCAGTCACCTTGTTCGTCCATAAAATCTAGATTTCAGTTATTTTCTTTGAGTGAAAAGTTCAAAAATGTGGAGTTTAGTGGAAGGCTCATACGGATCCGTTTGTGTAAATTCCCCAAGTTTGAATCTAGGACCCTGCCTCGGCAACTTTCAGGGCCGTAAAAGTGTCCCATTTTCTTAGAAATGAAATCTTCGCTCGTCTGACACCGGAGAAACCGACCAAGTTCCAGAAGGCATTGTTATTTGATTTGAATGGAAAAGGCCGTGAATTTATGCTTCCTCGGAGAGCCTGACCGTTTTCCTCCCGTTAATCGCGGTTTGCATAAAACTGATAACACCGTCTTCTCCGTCGTAGACCTCTTCGCAAATTTGCCTTTGTAATATACTCGCAGTGCAGGAGGGAGTGGAATTGGCGTTTCGAGAAAAGGACCCCCACCCCTTTTTCATCCATTCACTTTCTTTTCCTTCCAAATAATTTCAAAGGAAGACCGCCATCGGGGTAATGTATACAAAAAGTTGTTAAGTGCCTCCATTATGAACGTTTACACTTACAAAATGCAATGCAAGATTGGAAATTTAATAAGATTATTCTACATTTTCCATAGGAGCATTCAAATATTTTTCATTTGCTTATGTTGACTACTAATCGATTATAAAATTTAGGTCTAAAATAAACTCTACTATTTATGCGAAGAAATTTCATGATTCTGATATCGTTCATCTTTTCTTAACATTCTGAGGTTATTCCTCATAGAAAGGAAATATAACGGTTTAACAGTGTAACCCCATTGGCCGGAAAGATCAACTGTGACCCGAGAACCGTTGTAAATAAGGTCAGAAAGTTACGGCGCGGTTCCAACTTATATATCATGCCACACTTGTTACGAAAGAAATATCAAGAGATGGCCAGAGCCGTAATTCACCAACGTTTTCATTTCCTTATTGAAAAACCTTTTCCAATGAAAAATAAGAAATAAATTGAAGATGTGTCTAATATTCATTTTTGTGGAACGGGTGGGCGCGAATGTAGGGCTTTATTCACCTGCGGCAGCCCCGTTGTTATTAAATATAAATCCTACCCTCACTAGAATGAATTCGAAGAATTATTGAAGAAAACTCACCCCCTCGCGTCACCATAGGCCGTAATCCTCCGTAAAACTCTCAAAGGTCTCCGGTTATAATCTTCTATTTTGGGGTGATTTTTCAACTAAATAGAAATCTAAAGGTTCCAAAGAAGGATCTTTTTCTTTTATCAGTCAATAGATTAGGCTCCTTTTGAAAGCAGGTGCGGGATATTTTATTACATTTTTTCTTAAATTATTTCCAATGGACGATGAAATAATATATTTCAAAATGTACGATCATTTTTCTATTAAATTAGATAATTCCTTTCAGTTCCCTTTCAATTAATTTCAATTAAGATTCTTTACTAAATTAATAAGAAGATTTTCAACCTGTTAATGTGGTTAATATATCGGATACAATAAATTATAGTTTTAATAACAGAAATTTATTTTCAAAATACACTGACAGGCAAAAAATTCCACCCACTTTGTAACATAACTTGATTTGTGTATATTAATGGAAGTTTCACGTTTTTTAACGTTTAGTAATTTAGTTTCTGTCTAAAAAGGTAAAAAAAAATGTAAATTGCTAATAAAAATTAAAAATAAAACGACGGACAGATAAAGGTTGTTTTAATCTTGTTTTAGATTTGTAATTAACATTTCAATATCGCGTATTCCTCTTCTTGCCTTAATTACATCTTGAAGACCTCTCGGCATACTTTCTACCAGTCTACCAATTTCTCTTTTCTGGATGTTAGACCATCCTTCGCGAAGAGTCCTTTCAAGATCCTTGTATTTATTGGGAAATGATGGACGTGCTATTTTTCATCTTTTGAGGTTATCCCATAAATGTTCGATGGTGTTCAAGTCTCGAGAACCGACTGGCCAGATCCTAATTTTATGGTGCTGAAGGTACGTACGTTTGTACTATGCGATGACATTTGGACGGGTGTTATAGTACATTAGAATAGGATTGTCCCTGATTTCATCAGGAGGGCAGGACAAGCAAGGAATGATGTTCTAAAATTTCATCCACACAGCCAGTGGCCGTCAAAGATCCTCCACGAATCACATCAAACTCTGTGCGACTATCCTTTGAAATTCCCGCCCCCAGTATCACCGAGCTATTGTGAAAAGGTGGGCCGTGGGAAAAATTATATGCCTTGTACCTTTTATGTCGTCTTCTCCTCACTCTTCCACCCCCATCTGGAGATGGTCGAGCATATCTACCTTCATCTGAATAAGTTCAGCAGACCAATTGCCCAAAGACCAATGGCCGTGTACTCTAGCAAAGGCGAGCCGTTCAACTCCGTGCGTTCTGCTCTATTCCTCTCACGGGGTAAAAATTCATCATTCCATACTGATTTAATCTTCATCGAGCAATGCGTTCAGTAATTTGGACACCTCGAGCTTCCTGGGGTTCTGTTACCCTAGGGCGTCCAGAACTGGGCCTGCGATTGTAGGACACAATTTCTGGACTACTTCCAACGGCCTCCAGTGTTTCTTAGGGAAATCCGATGGCACTAACCGCATACCTACTGGATCGTCGATCATCAATAAGTGCCACAACACACGCAACATCCTCACCACTAAATGGCATTTTTACGTGTAATATTAAAATTAAGAAAACAAAGATGACAACTAAACAGTTTATAGCTTCAGAATTCAAATGAGATTGCATAAACATTTTAAACTCCATAACAAGTAAACAGCGAAAAATCCTTTATCCATAACTTGGATTATGGATTAAATGTGTTTTCCTCTAAATGATATTCACAACTTAAAACAGAGCATAAAAAATATTTATTGATAAAAACAATGAGGCACATTAAGGGTACAATTTTCTTTTATCGAAAAAATGTAAAAAAATTAAATTGGGTGGAACTTTTTGCCAGGCATTGTATATACACATTCAGTGTTACAAGACATATATTTTGATTATACTTATAGAAAAAATCCTGTACGATTATAATAAAAAAAATTTATTTAACTTTTTATTCAATCAAGTACGTCGAACCCTCCGCCCGAGAATACCCTCTCTCTTTTTTTTTCTTTTAAACCAGAATGCATTTGAAATTCACAGTTGGTGAAACAAAGAATTTGCAATAGAAACATTGAGTCCTAGTTATATTTAATGATTTAATTGGTAGAGATTTGAATCATAAATATATGAACACAAATAAAACCAATTTTTTTTTAAAAATTGTGGTTTCATTTCCGCCTCAGTGCCTTGGGTTGGTGGGAATTGTTTTTCAATTTATTTCAAGTTTAAACGTATTTTAAGTAATTCGATTACTCGGTGTACGTTTTCAAAACGGCGAGAATGAACACGAAACATTAAGGTAGAGTTCTAGGTCTGGCAGTTGGGCACGCATTGTAAAAACGGTAACAAATAAATAGAAAATAAAACCTGGGATATTTTAACACTGTTTCCTCTGTCTTGAAGTGACGTTAAAATGAACAGGTCAACTTTTTAAACGAAAAGCCACGATATGGCGTCCAAAAACGGGTTTTATCCGTAAAAGGGCTCTTCCGTAAAGTGTAGCGGTGTTTGAACTCAAGTTTCTTCTCAAGTACTACACCACCGCTATAACCCAAATAATTTTCCTTAAGTTAATGAAAAAATCATTTATCATTTATCGTTTTTATATATTCTACGGTGAATGAAAATGTGCAAAAATACTTTTTTTTTAATATAAAATTGAAGTTCTCGTTATTGTTTAAAAAAAATGTTTTAAACACTCAACTTCTCAATTGAAAAAGTTTGAGAAGTTGTTGAATGAACATTTACTTAGGGAAAACAATTTCTAATATTTATAGCTCGATTTTTTTTTTTAAACCAATATTTACCGTACTACCGACAATTCGAATTGTCAACCTTCTATTTTATACTAATTTCTTCTTTATCTAAATTCTCTTGAAAAATTAAAGCATTCGGCAATTATGAACAGACAAAAAAAAAGCAATCTTGGAACAGCAACAAAACTTGGAACAGCGCGGCTTTAAAATAGGGTTTATCTTCACAAGAGTTTCCCAGTACAAAAATGAGATAGTCAAACTATAACAACAACAAAAACATACTGAACATACTGAAAACTGAGATTTGTTTGATTAAACTTAAGATTTTTAATCCTAACCAAATCGATGATGTCTATATCTATAAACAAGAAGCATAAAAACTTTTCGGCCCCGCCATTGCTCGATTGAAGAGTGAAATTGTTCTTTTACATATCACAAAAGACGGACCAGAAAAAACGAAAAACCTTTCCAACCAAGACGTTTGGCTCATCTGTAGACAAACCTATTTTAATCAGTGGGGAAATGTTCTTCCCCTAAATTTACATTAATTATAAAAAAAAAAATACAAAAATTAGAATGTTGTTTGCAACTTTTACCAGAAATATAAATATTTTTAGTATACTCGCAAAGAGTCCCGTACACTCGCGATAAATTTAACTTAAAAAAATATTGTTAGGTAATTATTCCGAAATAGTGAGATGCGGTCTGGTGTGACGTAGGTTTTAAATAAAACAAAACATTTTCTTTATCCTGCCAACATTTCGATCTTTATTGAGATCATTTTCAGGGCATGGGATTTACAAACATTGTTTACATTTAACAAATTCATGTAGGATGTGGAAAAAGTGAATTTATACAATGTAAAATATATATTTTATTTATATATTTTTTTATATTCAATCAAAGTATTTCTAGGTCTTTTTGAATATCTAAGAGCTTGTTTGAAGTCAGTAATAAAGGATGTTCAAGAAGAAGTGAGTTGAATATTATTTGTTTGTGTGGGACATGGTGAGTAGGTTATCGTGCAAACAAAGGAAGGGCGACCTGGGATGTTGAAATTTATTGGAACCTTTTTAGAAGAATCTAAGTCAAAAGTATCAGTCCAGAGCCGAGTTCATTTGTTCCGACGTGTTCTAAGAGCTGAAGAAAGATTAGCTAATATAGAGTATTTTTAAAATCGAATTTTCTGCGTGTGTTTTGCATGTATTTCCAGGTTATTTTATCCCAGAAGATTATTATTTTTATGTACAAAAAATAAACTATATGAGAAATTGGACTAAAATAGTTATATACGTTACTTACATAAAATATTCCAAAAACGAAAAGACGTTAAGTAAAAGTTCGTAAACCTCTAAAATTTGTATTGTATTATTTGCGTTAGCAAATCTAAACTAAAGAATATGTTAATACAAAAAGTGCATTAACAATTTATAACAAAGTTGAGACTCTGCTTCGAATCTGTTGTATAATTATTTATAATTACTTATTTTAACGATAATATATCTGCTTTATTTTATTCAGTTATTCTTATTTGATTTATTTTTATCATTGCATTTGAAAAAAATTTCGTAACGGTCGTATTAGGTTTTATATAATTATTTATGGAAAGTAACTATTCTTGTTCGTTTAAACTTTTACGTACTATCAAATTAAGTTTTTTATGTGAAACTTTCTATGGTTGAATTTCATTTTGCACATACATGATCAATAACGTTTCTGTACGAGTAATAAATAGATCACTGTTAAAAAAAAAGGTTCTAGACTCAATTATGTAAATGTTTCTTAGATAGATAGCTGTTGTACAACAGAATAAACTTTTAGATGATGTAAAAAAATCTACAAACATGAGCGTTAAATTTGTATACCGTTCATCAGGGACATCTTGGATATGAGAGAGCAGAAGACCTTGCTAAAAGGTGCGTTGAAATCTCGTTTAGTACGAGTACTCACTCTTCCCTTGAGGTTTGACAATAATTGAAATATAAACCAATTCCTTAGATATTCGAATTTGCTCCTTTTCAACATGTACCATTCATAAATAACAATAAATAATAATAATTAGCATAACGAGAAACCGTTTTGCGATTTATATTACAAGATATAAATTTTAGTTTGGAAAACGAAAAATTTAACTCGCTACAACAATTTTTAAAAATATTGTTTGGATTGCTCAGTAGAAAGTAATCTACCTCTGTCCACTCAACAAAACTAGCAAAAACACTACTACAATTGGAGAGGGCAAATCTCAGAGGAGTGGTAGGACTACTAACCCGCAACTGGCATCTGAGAAAACATCTACAAAACATGGGCATAAACAATCCCATTTGCAGACTATATAATGAGGAGAAGGAAACAGCCACTCATATCATCTTAGGATGCGAAGCAACGGCTCAATGGAGGTTCAATCTAACGTATAAAAATGACTCAGAGAACCACATTGAAGCAATAACATTCAATGGCTTGATACTTCAGAGAAAAAGGATCGAGTCTATTGACTAAACCAAGGAACTAGGAAGGTACAATAAGCCAAAAGGCTGCAGTGCCTGGGGTACACAAACCCCGCCTCCTAGTATCCTTTTCCACCGTATCATACCATACCATACCTCTGTCCATCGTTACAATTCGAACGTGAAGTTGCTCAGACTTGTAAAAAACACAAGTTTCTTTAAATGAAAAATTTTTAAACTTTTCAAACCGGCTGCAATAAAAGATCGCCGTTCACACGAGTCTTTTTGTCGTAACAAACCTGTTATGCAAAAAAAGAATATATTATTGTCAAAGAAGACGATCTGCAAATGATCAGTAATGATAATGTACTATCCGGAGTAAACTCAAACGCAAACAAACTTCACAACTGGTATCTAATCGAGCTGACAACACGCTTGAATGGTACCTCGAAAGGTTCTCTTGGCATATGATAGTAAAGACCTATTATAAAAATTATTATAATTAATTATTTTTTTATTTTTTAACGAAGTTCTATTTAAGTTTATAATTCATCATAGTCAAATGACCAACAACAAAATAACACAATATTTACAATAAGGGTTCTGTCTAGCAACACTTGTTACCCGCTAAGAAGTTACATTCCATAATTTTCGTTTAACGAAAAATATAATACCAAAAATCCCTTTTACCGTTGCCAAAACGGGATTTTTTACTCTCCTCTCGTTCAAGTTATGGGAACATAGATGGTTGTGCTAGTAATACTCTCGCATTGCTATAAAAAACTTTAATGGAGTTGATGATTCCCAGCAAGTGTCATATGAACCTATAAACTGTAAATTATATAACAGCTCAATAAAATATAAATATGAGTCTTCTTTTTCCCAAAGCCTGACGAGTAAAATCTTCATAAAGTCATGTTAAACAGCCTTTATCTTATCATCGTTTGCTCTCAACTATAAATATTCATCGGCTTTAATTTAGAACCAAATAATACGTAGGAATTTCACGCCATTATGGATGAAGAGGCAACTCTTTTTGTGCAAAAGCAGTGGATCCTCTGTATCTTCCTTGATTCCAGTCAAGCTTAGCGTGATTATCACGGGCGTATGTCACAAGCTTCAGAAGCTTGCTTTGCACAACTTCAAGAGTTGTAGAACCGAAATATAGCGGCGGTGACAAACTAAACTGTCGTCAGGGCAGAGGGAAAAGTACGGAAATCTCCTCCTTGTCCTTATTCATTTCATCATTAACTTGAGGAATAAAAGTGAGCTTATAACCCGTTATCACACAACGTTCGACTCGGATCAAGGCAGATTTTCTTCAATTTAGATGTTTTTGCACAAGAACATGTCGATACTGATTAGTTTAAGTTTTTATTCATAAAAAAGACTGCGACAGTCACGGATCCAGTAAAGGGATCATATGTTGATGTATATGATTTGTGTTCGTTAAAGTGTTTTTCTTTGTGTGTGTTTATATTAATAGAGAGAGAAAAAATGCGAGAGTAGTGAATTTCAATTTTATGGCGTATCAAGGCAGGTCGACAGTTGTAAATCGGTCGGCTATGTTTAGTTATTATCTAGTACGCCGTGATTTGTTCTTCTTACAATACCCTTTTCTTTTCATTCCTTTATCAAACCACATGTTGTCCAAATCTATAATAATAATAGCTATGATATTTTTCATTTAAATATTTTTTGATTTCCTTCTTGGGATAACCGTGTAAATTCACGTAGTTGTACAGTATGGAGAATAAGTACAAATCTATAAATATGTTCTATAATAAATTTAAAAAATTTTGTTTCACATTGTAGGCAGTCGAGAGGGATGTTGTCTAAAAATTCCCTACAAGTCCCTACCTCGTCATAAAAAAAATCCTAACGTTATACCTAAATCAGTGTAAAATAAGAACGTAACGAGTGTCATTTATGTTTTGTCTCAAGCCACCAGAGAAAAAGACCTTTCACAGAAAAAAAAGTATAATACAACATTTCGTTAGTGAAAATTCGACATTACATGCGCATCCCAAAATGTAAAGGTGGCATAAATTGCGTGTCGTTTACCTTATTTTACAAGGGTTGTGAAGGTAATTTAATCTTGAACTTAAATGCCGACTTGAAAAATAGACACAACAAGAATTTACCCAGCCATCAGATCGTTTTAAACAGGGTAATTAAAACGTTTCGAAGATTTCGCTTTTGAACGATATTACAAAAAAGTTAATCGTCGCCCGTGGCACCAGTTGTTAGGGTTGTTTCACTTTTGTAATAAATTCAATTAAAACTTCTTGGAAATAAATTAATGCTGTTGTCGTTAACTGGACCTGTTTACAGTTTAAACATTTTTTACACTTTATTTTAATGTGTTGTTTATTTATAATGGCATAGTTTTGTTGGATGTGAACTTTACAATTCGCTTCATTTTAATCGAAAACATATACCTCCAAAATAGACGATGAATACAACCAAAGAATTCGAAACACGTTAAAACTTTACCTTACCCTTACATACCAAAGGGAATAAATCAAATCCATCTGCCGATTTTTCCTGTGTTGTTATTCAACAACCGAATATATAATTACCGTCTGTATATTAAAGGTTTATAAATAAATTATCTTGTAAAAAGTCTGTAAATGAGGTGAGAATTATTTTATTCTTCCTTCTTGTTTATTATCACAGTGTAGGTTTGGTCTCGTGACCCATTTTATTTGGCTTAATAAACAAATACGTATCCTATTGAGGGATATTTTACTTAAATATATTTATTATTGTGTGAGACTATTTATATTACTATTTTTACTCTGAGCAGGTGGATTCTTTTTTTTTATCTCCGAGGTAGACCTCGCGAAAAAGGGATTCCAGTTGACACTATAACACGGAAATAAAACTCTCTTTTAAATTCATTGCACATCAAGGCAACACTCAGGCGTTGGTAAGCAGGCCGTAAAAGTGACAAGTAATTAGTTCGTCTCCCTACGAGGTGGAATAGAATGTGGAGAATGCCTCAAATGAAAACATAAGAACACTCATAACTCTAAACCGAATGCCGGGCCAGCAATAATAGGGAAACAGATCGCCCGGAACGTATGAATGAAATTAATATATTTTTAGGCTAACCCCAGTTTCCACCATTTTCAATTCGTTTTTCTATAGGTAAGGAAATAAGGGGAATTGAATCAGACTTACATTGGTGCCTAGTGTTCTAAAACTGGATTTCGTCATAAAGAATTAATAAAAAGACTACCTTTTTAAAACTATTATCTATGAAAGAATGTGTAATCGTAAAAGGTTTTTTCCTAATTGCAATAATATTGGTTCTGCGATTAACATAATTCCCAAAAATGAAAAAATAGAAATAATTTTGTTTTATGACACCATCTTGAAAGGCAGTAAAAGATATGTTAACCATTTATTTAATATTGGCTTGAATGTAGTTTATTTAAGTGAATGCAGGGGCTTATCCCCAATTCTTCGGAGCAATATTGAGTACTCTTGGATACCGGGAATGAATGTTTGAATTAATTTATTAGCGTGAACCGAAGGGCTCATCCCCAATTACCTCGTGGAATATCGAGTTTCTGGAGTGGTATTACTGTAATTTATTAACATGAATGGGGCTCCAATCACCCCGAGGCATATCAAGTACTCTATGGTAGAGGGAATGAATTGAGGTATATGTATTAATTTATTAATATTAATGGAGACGCTTAACTCCGATTATCTTGAGAAATATTAAGTACTCTGTGGTAGTGGAATGTAAATATTAGAGTGAATAGACAGGCTTATCTACAATTACCCCGAGGAATATCGTGTACTCTGGAGTAATGGTAATGTAATATATTAGCGTGAGGGTGAGTCCTCTTACAGCCACCCCGATGAATATCGAATACTTTAGGGTTGAATGTATGCTAGCCAGAATACTGTGTTTTATTTATCTGGTTTTGTGTATGTGTTGCTTTATTAATACTTGACGATGTTATTTTCTCATCGACCAACTGTAATATACTGTGGATTTGAAAATTTATTAGATAAGTGGTACTGGAATTAATACACTCCATTATACATATGCCAAGGTTTCGGCTATATATTTGGCATTTTTCAGAGCACTACAGCAACATAATAATAAAAATTTGACAATTTCTTACATCAAATGGTTTAATTTTATAAAATGAAGATAATATTTACATTAAATTTATATAACATAGTTATACATAATTATAACAAATTTTGCTAACGTAAGTACTGTTAACAAAATTTTGTATACAAATTATTCATTTAGGCTATTATGAATTTATATGAATTTATTTCTTATTAAATTTATTACATTATTATTCAAATATCGTGAGATGCGGTCTGGTGTGATGTAGGTATCAGAAAAACATTTTCTTTATCGTGCCAACGTTTCGATCTTTTATTGAGATCATCTTCAGGGCTCAAAGTGTTTGTCTTCTGTGTAATTGTGCCATGTCGTGTTGAGAGTGCACTCACTTTCGACTAGCGGCTTTAGCCGAAGTTTGTGGGTTCAAATCCCGCTCATATACAATTAATTTGGTCCATAAACTTAAATGAATGAAAATACCATTATAACTTCAAATTTCAAATATTAAAGGTGTAGGGAGGCGATTAAAAAAATTTAAATATTTGACATTATTTTTATTGAAAACTACTAACAAATAAGTTTAATGTAAATATTATCTATGCGTTACGAAATCAGATCAATGGTTGCAAGAAATTGTAAATCCTTTGATTTTTATCTGTTGTAACGCCCTGACGAACCGAATATAGAGCCGAAAGCTCGGCATGTGTATAATACAGTGTACTAATGTAAGGACCATTTACCTAATAAATTCTCCATAATTGACATGGCCCTCGTGTATGAGAGACTAGCAATAGGATAAAAAATTGAGACAGTCGGTTACCGTTATATCAAATACTAAATAACTCTAATGAATTTAGTAAAGAGTTGCGTTTACACAAAACGAAAAACTCCCATCCATCTCATCACATTGTTTCTTCTCTTTAGAAAAATGATCGTGTCGCTTCTCTTTGTCAAAGTGACAACTGTATTAACACCCTGAAGCTGGAAACGGTAGGTGTTTTTATTTATATATATCAATATATTTTTAACTACCATTTTTATATATAAATAAATACTGCTTATCGGCATAAAACGAATCAAGTTCGATGAAAAAGCTTTATAAGTGCTTCAAAATTGTTTTTTAGGAATCAAGTGTGGTGTATTTGCGTGGATGAACTTTTTACTTACGGCCCTCTTATTGTGTGAAACAACGCTATTATTATATTGTTTCTAGGGAAAAGGACCTTTTCAACTAAAATATTACATATACAAATTTCGTCATGATTTACGTTATTATTGAAACAGAAAAATCTTGACCTTTACTAGAAAATCCCTTTCCTTTTTCTTTTGAAAAGTTGTATTTCACATTCATTTCTTTTCACATTCCTTCAATACGCTTTATCTCAATGAAACTATTGTCTTTCCTTCGATAAATAAAATTTTTTGTATAAATAACGCCTAATGTTTTGTTACAAATTGATGAAGGGTTTTGATAAGCGAGTTGAACCAGTCACTTTATTGGCCCCGTTTCCAGTCGTTCTTTTTGAGTTACTCTAACGTGTTTCGGCATTGCACCATCTTCAGTGAAAAATTTGCCAAAAATAATTATATATTCACTATTTTGAAAATCTCTTTGGTATTTTATTCTGTAATATAGTGTGTGTTTATTTGTAATACAGTAAGAATATAAAAGATTCCAGGAAATGTAAGTACGTAAATTAAAACTACTGACCAGAATAAAATTAATTACTATTAAAATAGAAATTTATTTGAAATTCCATATAAAATATTATTCATTTAATTTAATAAGAAATTTTAAATTCAAAATAATAGCTCTTGAAATCAATAATTTTGTTACATTTCTTAAATTGAAAGGACATTAATTTATTTTTAGATTTTATTTTGTTTCATTTGTAATATTAATTGAAAAACAAGTCCGTTCTAATAAATCAAAATAGATTTCAATGAAATAATACCATAAATCCAAATTTTTGGCCTTTCTAAGTCAAACATAAGGTATAAAGTTTTACAACATAAAGAAGTGTCAAAATTAAAATCTCTTACATAGAAATTGAGTTAGGCAAAAAAAGTCAGCCGTACGTTCTGCCGATGTTATTTTTAAAATTTATTTTCACAAATTGGTACATGTTCTGTGTGTATTTCTGCAATACCGTGCATCGTAATGAAGCTTTTTTTCAATTGTTAGAGCAATAATAAGGAGGGGGGCAATGTTTTTAGTAAAACATCAAGAGAAGAGATTTCATTGGATTGTCTAAAATAAAAACATGAAAATTATGCAACAAATTTATGTTATGCCAAACGTTAACGTTAACGATTGGTTGTTTATAAAATCATTTATCTACAAATTTGTAGTATACTAACGAAAATAAATGATAAAACGACTCGTTTAACATACCGGATGGATTTTGAAAAAATGGTTTGGCAACTTTTGGCTTTTCTTTGAACGAGTAAATGAAGGTGGACAAAATGTTGAAATTTTATAGTTTAATGCGTAAATCATCCCTACACCTTAAATTCTGTTCCTCGTTTACACCGTAATCCATTAGTAATAAGTTAACCCATCTTAATCATTTGAAAACGTAAAGACCTGTGTTTGTACTTATTAAATAACATTTTTTTTATCTTGTAATATCATATAATTTAGCAACTGAAGCCTATTTCACTCTAATTTTAATAGCATTACGTAAACGGTTTGGAAGTCAAATGCATAATTTGTTTTCATGAAACTTCACTTTCGTCACTTAATTTCACCTTTTAGTTACATACTGCAAACCAGGCCTTATTTAACAGCTTTGAGGCAAATTTGTACTGGGCGTAACTAATTTGAGTCTAATTATACAAAACCGAGGAGGGTTCGTCTAAACGAATAATTCCTCAAATCCCTTCACAAGGCCAATTAATTAAAGGAATCGGCGGTTTAACCGAAGGAACAACGTAATCAAATTTCCCTCCTGCATAATTTAATTTGTATTAACATCAGTCAATTGCCATACTTAAATTATATACTAATCGTTCACTTTTATTTATTTTTCCTCTGGAAAAAACCCGATCTTTTTTTTTACTTGACCCAGTCTGTTTTAGTTAAGAAGTCAATTAAAAACAGGTCGTGATTGACCAGTCAAATAAATCTTGTAAAGTTCGAAGATTTTTATTAAACAACCCATTGAATTTTTATTGTAGTGATCGATTTCTTCGAGTTTGCAGTCTATCTATCAAGCTGTCAAGAACAGGACAGTTTGAGGTCCTGAAGCTGATTCATAATGGTATGAAAACCTTTTTCTTCCAAACAGAAAATAGACCATCCGCATATTCTTACTCTACACGATTACATTACAAATATTTTATACCACGTAGTAAAAGTGTAAATGTAAATTAAACACTGATAAAGAAGCCGAAAGTTGTTGGGGCGCGTGAATGGTACGATTGACAGTGCATAAATGAAAGCATCTCTTTTAGCAAATTGAAACGTAAATATACCGAATTCTTTATCCAATTTTTACTACCGAAAAACAACGAAGCCAACTGTGGAGAACTCACATAAAATAAATCTCTATTTGCCCTCGTTCGACGCATGATTTCTGATTGCAGAAAAACGAGTCAAATTAATAAGTAATCCTCAAGGGAGAAACTCGTTAAGCGAAAAGTAATCTTCTCGGATAGTGTAGTGAATAGGGTAGCTTTACTCTTGGAAGGAAGTTAGAAAAACCTACACTCGCCGCACATAGCCTCTTGTAATGGACACTATTTTAGACCCGAGCCTTTATCCCCTCTTTTGTAAATTTGGCCCACGTCGGAGTTAATTAATCGGAAATTGCCTAATCTGTTTCAACCCTTTTTCCATGAGGGGCCGAGGGTAGAAATAATATTATAAGAAGGTCACTTGAACCGGAGTAATTGTTGTGCTTTGAAGATAGTACGAAGAAGAATCGTCCAACACGAACAAACAATGTCTGACTATAATTACTATTTACATTCTTTGTCCATGGTTTTATTGGTACAAAGTCGTTTCGGTTCTTTTCGGAACCTTTTATCTGAAGAAAACAAAACCTTCACATTTGTTAAAATGACCCTATGGATTTTTCTTTTATAGCCATTTTCGACTGCACGGAAAGATAAAACGAGACGATTTAAGACATTCCGTCTAAATGAATTCAACTACAAATTTTATAATTAATTAGACATGACCCAAAATATAAGAGAAACTTCTTACTTTACAATATGTTTCAATGTGTTACGTAACATAACAGAATAGAAATTTTTTCAAATTATTTCACTTGTACTCTATACATATTAGTACATAATAAAAATGTGATCACAAAACGTTTTACTATGCGGTTACAGTACTCACACTGAAGCAAACCCGGAGGACATACATCAGGAGAAATCGTCCAATGCTGGCACTCTCTGTGCGGGAAGGATGTTTCGAGGCTATCATCGACTAGGACGACATGGCAGTTTTTCAGGATGTGAAGACGTAGAGGTTTGATTTGAACTTGCTTCAAAGGAGTAGATATGCTGGATATTGCTTGTCTTGACAGAACTCCAGTTCCACTCTCTATATCCAAAGTGGAAGCACTGATGTCTTTTTATAAGTTTAGTTTCGTGTTTAAGGTAAAACGCGTTTCTCTCCTACAAGTCTTCGTACTTGTCCAAGTGTTTTATTAAGCTGTCTCTTAAGTCTTGTATGTGCATTCGACGTCGGAAATACTTTTTATTCTTATGAAAACAAGAGAGATAGATGACATATCTGAAACCTTGTTGAATCTCTGAATGATGAGGACGTGGTGAGAAGGAATGATTTTATGAAAACCTAGAATGAATATTAAGTGTTAAAAGAACTCTTATAGACAATGAAGGACGAAGATCTGTAAAAGGATGTGCAGTTGTAGGTTGGTGAGTAGAAATAAGAATAACGACGGGATATCATAAATGAGGAAAGTTAGTGATTCGTAGAGTTACATTATATATTACGTCATATATTAATTATACTTTTATTTTCTAACAAAGCATCCACCGTAAAAATACATCCAATCATCAGAAAACATGGCATTGTTCATAATTGAAACAAAATAAGCGGATTACATAAAAACAATGTATAATTGTATTGTATATTATTATTATTAAAAGCAATGAGAATGAAAAAGGAAATACTAGCGAAAAAATTAAGGATCAAAGGATATCACCTGTAGATACACAAAATAATATCAATCTCCATAATATGAAATAAATTAAACATTTAATTATTTATGCTAACATTGTCTGTGGAGGTTTCAAAAATCCTAATAAAAATCCATCTTTCAAACTGTTCAGAACTATAGCAAGGTTGATTAGGTTGTGAATCATCTGGCTAATATCTAATTTATAATGGACTTAACTGGCGAGGAACCTCTAGAGAAAATTTCCAATTAATCTCCGGTGACGATTGAAGTCAAAATCCACTATCAAGATGGGAATAAACCAAAAAAATTGACCTATTTACTACCTGATTACGCCCCTAGATTAGCTGTTACACAAATGACCATAATCATTTATGAACTTCAGATTTTAATATGTCGTGTGATTTTTTTTTCTCTTGTATCTAAATACATTATAAACATATCCGAACAAACTGGTTTTTCTCTTCTTCATTTGAGTCACTGCTCGGTACATCAGGAAGAATATGTTGATTTCATTTATTGTTTATGCTTCTTCGATGTATTTGAAAAATTGTGAAGTTCATCTTGTCCAGAGCTTAATGGTAATGTTCCGGAAATTTGCTATGAAGAGGGGAAATATATACTCACAACACCTAAAATGAGTACTAAGGGATGATAGAAGTAATTAACGTACAAAATTGCTGTAAGTGGCCGGAGGAGTGGGCGATTTATTAGCTAGGATCGAAAGGGACATACAGTAGTTGGGGGTCGGTCTGATGGTGTAGAAAAGATTTGGGACTAGTGGTGCGTCAAACCTAGTTTGGTCAACACATTTAATTAGAGGAAACTGAAATCTGGATGTCGCGGTCGGATCTATCTCTAAGTAATTGCCCAACGGACGGCCTCCCTTATAGAAATAGTTGTGGCTAACCCTCAGAAACGGTCCTGAAATTAATTAAAATCTGGAGCATACCTTCTGAAAGCAAAGAAGGAAATTCCCTTTCCAAAGTCAAGCGTTGGGAACAGGCAAAAATGCCGGAATGGGAGAACCTCTGACACGAAGAAATGCGGTGGAACGATTTTGAAATTTACTAAAAGGTTTCCAGACGTCCAGAAACGAAAAACATTCTTCTTTATTGTGGAGGTTACTGTTCGTTAAGTTTATGAAAATCCAGCATTGAACATGAGCTCTTTTATTTTCAGTCCCTATCATTGGACAGAATCTGTTCCTGTTCTATTCGATTAACGGAACTTGCAACAAATCTACCCCAGGGATCTCTTACTCAGTACAGTGTACTTGCATTAAAAAAAATAAAGCCAACGAATATAAAAAATCAATCATTTAAAAATTTACGGAAAATAAAAAAAGGTAAATTAGTCATTTCATTACATAAATCACTTAAATACATAACAACATTTAAAAATTAGTAGTTTTAACTGTTTTGCCAGGAAAATTAACGCTCGTAATTATTATTGTTTATATACTCAACAATTGCCAATACGTTTAAAACATTTCCTATTTAATCAACTGGCACTCATCGTCCGTAAGTAACAATGGGCACAATGGAAAAGGTTTTGTCACATTGTTATCGCTCAGTGGACACAAGAATACCATACGAACTCCGGCACACAGCACTTAATATTTATTTGTGAACACGGAGATCGTATACATGATATAGATAACAACACAAAAATTATAACAAGGTAGTTCACATATGTTTCATTAAGCACATATATGTAATTTGAAATCCTAAACATTTTTCAGACCTGACTGAAATATTGATGTTAATACGTATACATAATAAAGAATGAAGAAGAAGAAGAAAAGTACTTTTTAACACCTGATATAAAAATGTGCATATATTTTGGTTTATCCAATTAATTATTGCTACGACGATTATATATTTATTATTTTTCTTCCTTAGTAAAGCCCATAATGCACAAGAAATTTGCACATCGCTACTCTAAAGCTAAGTAGAGAATCGAGGCGAATGATTGGACCTCTGGGGAAATTAAGATTAGTGGCAGGCGTTCTACAAAGTGAAAAGCGTTCAACTTGTTTTTCTGTCTGTTCATCGCAGGTATGATTTCGAAGCAAAGGAGCTGTAGGAATAGACCTACTGCTATTTTAGGCAGATGATATTGCTATAACTTCATATTCCTGGAAATGAAACCGAATAAAGGGACTTGTAACTACTAACTATGAGAATGTAACTCTAAATCGAACGTTCTTTGGAGTTCGTCTTTTTTCTTCGGAAAATTAAATCCAATTATTTTTTAAATAAAATTGACATGGTAATACCCACAATTATTCACCTTGCATCGTCCTAATGAAACTCGGGGCATCCAAAATCACTGTTTAATTCTTCGATAGCTTCAGTTATATTGTACAGTTCTGAGGTCCCAAATTTTGGAAACAAAAAGCGTACAACATAAATATTTTAAGAGTATCTTCACGGCTCATTCAACAATTTTAGACTTTATATTTGTTTAGAAACAAGTGTTTTTCATTTACCAACTCGGGTTTTAAAAGGATTTTAAAATGGGGTAGAAGCTACTCTCACTTCCTGATGGAAGCCATGAGAACTCTTGTTATTGCAGGTTAGTTCAATTGTCAGAATGCAATACCGTTCTTTCCAATTGGGCAGTTTCTATTGGGAACAATCTTTTAATGATTGGAACAAATGATGTGTGGTAGGCACAAGATGGCAGCATTGTAATGGGTGGTCTAACAATGATGTTGTTTAGCATTCGACAACCAGTGAGGTCATCGTCGGCCCTCTGCGTGTTTTCAATCGTTTCCGGCGTGTTTTGTTTTAAACTGCAGCCTGATTACCTCTGCTTTTATATGAACTCGAAGTCTAAATCCTTAAATTCTACCCTCTCATTTGTACTTCATACAGAAAAACATACAATACACATACATATATTCAACACCGCAAACTTAGAGGTCCGTGGACATTCACTACCCCAGAGTGCACGATATACCTCAGAGCTGGTTGAACCCATTCCATTCTCGCGAATAACTTACTTTTTTCCTCAGCCCAGAGTACTCGATATTCTTCCGGCCATGGTTAAGCAATGTTAATGAATGACCAGATGCTAATATTGCAAAGTATAAAAAAGGGTGAGCTAATTAAAAAATTGAAATGCACTACTTGACATTGGCAAATAAGTAATTTCGGGCTTCAACACTATTTGTAGACAAATTAGCCGGTTTTACTAGTAGGAACCCTAACTTAAGTACACTTACGTTCATAAATTCTCAGAATGTTTAGGGATAAAAAACCATCATTTAATATAAATGGTTTAAAATTTAAATTCCAAAACAATCACTTATGTCAATTTTGTTTCAACCTCAATATGACACTATAGGCCACATCCTCCTTGGATGTGCGTCCCGCGTTTCCGATCGTGGTAAATATTTAAAACCACTCTTTAATTTCACTTACCTGTAAAAAGAAACCGTGAACATATCAATAAATATTATTTACTGCTGATGTGTGTTAGAAAGCGAACCTTAAACATTTTTTGTCAACGCCAGCCTTCCTTAGCTTTGCGTTTCTAATCTTATATTTTTCCTATTTTAAACTATTTGATCTCTTTGACTGATTCTCCATAACGTTATATGGTGACGGTAACCAACATTCTCTTTTTTTCCTATTTCTAACTTCCCTGTACCTCAGAGCCGTGCATAATAATAAAATAACTTGTATATAATAAGGTAACACTGAAAAAAGATAAAAACTTCATGTGACTAGCATTCACACTATCCCAGACTACTCGATATTCCTAGGGCATGGCCTTCCATTCACGCTAAAAAATTACATTCACACATTTATTGACACTACTTGTCTTGAGCAATGTTATATTTATTTAAAAAATTTACCAAATTTCCTATTTCGCTTTCACTAATGTATACATTTTATTTTTATTTGGTTTATCAACAATGCCGACTTTTACTGTACTGATCATTTCTGTAATAATAAATACAAATATATAATAAAATATTTTTTTTATTTATAAAACCATCTTTTGCACATTTTCTCGAAAAATCGTATATTGCGCCTTTGCACCGTGGGTGATAACTCATTCCGTCTAAGTTGAGATCCCACCTTTGTTTTATTCATCCGTTCGTCACCGTCTCCTGGAAAACTCCGCATACTATCGCGGTATGCGTTTACAATACGAGCGTGAAAGCCAGGATGAGGGATCATTTTTAAAAGACATCAAATATTTTATCTAGTTTCTTCTTAGTCAAGCACCCAAACAGAGTCCGCTAGATCATTTTTCTTTTAGTGCAGGGAACGAATTATACATACAAAAAATAGCATAAAGATTTCCTTTTGTTTTAAGAAATATTGGACGGCTTGATAAGCCCCCAGCTTGTTAAAAGCAAATAACAGGATTCATCCTTGCCTGCCTTCACCTCTTACTTTTTTTCCTCATTTCAACATTGTTCCACTACTAGCTACCCCAATTTTAATCTTTCACACACCAACGTGGACTCGAGAACAGGTTTTGACTTGGTGTCCTTCATTTTTTTTGCAGCTATTTAATTTGGTTCTACTGCTGTAGGTTGCCAACTCTGTTAACATATAGAAATAGAACCATTCGAATAACGAGAAAAGGATTTAAATGTTACTCATAATTATAAAATATATAAAAATGTTCTTGAAGTATCCTATACATACGGAGTTTTCAATCCTCCGCACAATAGGCATATCAGTGGAAATCGGGGAAAAAGGAACTAATACAATAGCGGTAGATAAGAAACGCACAATATTAATCGTATTTGGGACAGCCACCGCCACCACCTCCGTGTCACACCCTCCTCACCCCACTGCACACAGCCTACACCACATTTCATTTCACACCACCATTTTGTAACAAAAAAATTAAAATTATAAAAAATGGCAAAAAGTAACAAAATAAAATGAAAATGCAAATGAAATGTTTGCACATACCTTGTTTAAATGCTAGTTCTTCTCGCATGCAAACTAGCACCGAACTTTGAAAAAAGGTCAATACGATTTATATTATGATTATTTCGTTCAATCAACGTATTCAATCCTTCGAGGTCCAAAGACAAATAATTTGTAGTATTTATTTTACGGAGACATAAACATATTATGTTTCTTGACGCCCTTTAATTGTTATTTGCACCAATTATTTCAATAAAGCTTGTATCTCAATTGGAATGAAAGCCTCCATGCTGCAGCAAAGTGGATATATGACGTGGAGGAGATTAGAAAGAATTTTTAACGACAGTTTTGGTTTGCAAGTTTTTTACGACCTCCATTGGGACCGTCCAATCGCTCAGGTTTACTTACGAGTGTTTAACCACCACACAACCCGTGACCATTGTACCATTCGTACTATTATAAAAAAATATGTCAAATCCGGGAAAAAATATCGCCGTCTTATTTCAAAATTCCTTCTTTATCCATATTATCATCTTAAAAAACATTAACATTTATATCTGTAAATATACTTTATATATAAATCAGCTACATATATATATATATATCTTATACACATCT
>CM077100.1:35658850-35683225 GCA_039619505.1 Cimex hemipterus | reverse complement strand
TATATATATATATATATATATATTTATGTTCAGTATAAACCCAAAGTGTACTTACTACGCAAAACAATTAAAAATTGAAACTAAACTAGTAATTAAGAAAATGTTTTGTCAATATTTTATTGATTCTATGAAATCTTCATCGAAATCTCATAATGTCTAGGAGGTACCGTTTTAACAGAATTTTTAGTTTCATACCTTTCACTACTGTTTGCTCTATAATTTATTTGCATTTACAGTTACTTATTTACAACATTTACGTAAGTATACACTTGACACTATTGATTGATAACTAAGAAGTTGCACTTTTTCATTTGTACAATTGATCTAATACTCAAATGTATTACGTCGTCGGCTTCCAATCGTTTCCCAACCCGAATCAATTAACGTAAATTTACGCAATGCCGCAATGGTCCAGATAAATCAAATAACAAACAGAAAAAACCCAAAGGAAGAGGACACCCTCACCCCAAAAAAATGGATCTTTTCATACTCTTCAGTACGACCATAAACATTTTAATGACATAAAACAAAAAAGGAAATATCTCACCATCATAATGGTAATAAAAAAAATGATAAATTACAAATTGCACGTAGGGCGCAACAAAATACTGTGCAATTTTAAAGAGAAAAATGAGAGTGCTGATGGTTGAAATTAGGAATTCGTCCCAAAGCAGTTGGAGAATTTAAATTACCAGAATTTTCACTACTTCGCTGTTCGTTAGAGTGAATGTTATACGGTTTTCAGTGAAAAGATAGAGGAGAAATTTTGCAAACGTCTGCGTGTCATTCGTTAGGCGTTATCTCAACCCCTTTATTTTGTTATAAAGTTGAGCATAGGTTTCCAAGAAATCCATATTTCCCAACAAGACCAAATCCTTAGGGTGAATTCCGTGTGTTAAATGTGCTATGTTTTGTTTTTCGGCTGTTGGCTGAAAAATTTAGAAAAGTTTCAGTTGATAATCAACAAATATGCGTAATCTTTCTGCGAGGAATAAATGAGATTTCATCATACATATTGTTTGTCGGACATTACATTCCTCATTAGAAATTCTGCGACAATTTTTAAAGTCAAATGGGATTAAATAAAAGCGTTGTACACTCGATGCAAAATCGTCGGATTCTCTTTCTACAAAAATTGACAAATTTAAATTTCCTTTTTTTTTCTTTCAGCGATTGCAGTAAATTGTATCAAAACGTAACTATGGAGTTTGGGCCTAATAGTGCGAAATTTGGTTATTTTTTAAATTAAAGTAGGGGCAAAACGTTTTCGACCACGGGAATTTGTGAAGTTGTCAACAGAATCTATACAGCCATTACAGAAAATTCCCTTTTTCGTAACTAATTTCCTTTTTAGTGTTGTTAAAATTGATCCCAAGGCAAATTATCGGCTTAAACTAACATAAACTTTTCGGTATGTATGAACAAACGGAATTCGAATTCAGAGACGCATTTTGCAAAGAAAATATAAATCTCTTTCGAGTTTGAACTTATATCAATTTTATTTCCATTCTTAGTTAATTCCATATTGATGATATGATCATCGAATTTGCTTAGATTGTGTACATTGGGGCAAATCGAAGACTTCATAATTTATGAGTAGGGCTGCTGCTCTATATTTTCCAATGAGATTATTATCAATATCAGTAAAAGGCGTGTTGCACAAATAGCATGTTATACTACAATTAAACTCGTCCCTTTCAAGGGGGTTAGCTGTTTTAATGGTTCATTATTATTGTAAACATTTACTAGCGCACCTGCAATTTTCGATACCATTTCTACAAATTTATCACACATGGCTCGACGTCTATATACCGCAGGATTTGTCAGATGTTTATGTTTCGTTAATAGAGATAAGGATACGGCTTCGGGTAAAAGATTTTTCTTTGCCTGGCTCACATGAATGAATATTCGTAAGAACGCTTTCGAAATTGGCATATGCTACAACGGGCGGCCCTGAGTGCACTGAACATTTTCAAATCTAACCGGAGGTGTTTGATCTCGACTTATTTCTGTTCAGCCAATAGGAACAGGATTGATTTCGGTACATTACTGTCGATGTATTGTATTTGTATTACTGTTGTACTTTTTTACTACTGTCGAATACCTTTTGTCAAAAGAGGTAATATAAAAAAAGGTTGTGACACATTATATACACTAAAAAAACAACAATTTTCTCGAAAAAGCGGACCAGGGGGGCTCTGAAACTCGCTGCAGTGCTCGAGTACCATCCTCAGGTTGGATGGCATGCTTGCACTCTCCCTGTAGAGAGCCAAGGCATGACATGTTTCCAGTATGAGGGACACATCTAGCAATCTTTCTCTGCATAAGGGGCACCTGCGCAGGCTTTGGCACAAGAGCATGTGCCCGTGTGCCAACCGCGTATGGCGTATTCTTAATCGCGTATAGACGATTCCTTGTTTCCGGCTCAGGTTCTCGGGGGGCCATCTACGAATCGTGCTCTTGACTCGAAAACGCTTCTCGGACGACCCGGCCCACTAAACGGTGTCATATTTCTTTTATCACGTTCTTTACTACTAGCCTGGCGTGAGAGGGCCTGGTCGCGATGGTCGGGTGTGGAAGTTGGGAGGTCCAGGTCTTTGCCGACTCGTCCGCACGTTTATTATGCTCCAGCCGGACGTATTCGGGGATCCACATAACAACCACCTTTCTTCTGAAGGGCTTCAATTCAACTAAATTTTCCATCAACAGCACGACGAGAGGGTCCACAGAGAATAACAGCGCTGAGAGAGTCGGTGCATACGAGGAAGGGAGATCCACGACCTCGATAACGTGCCAGTACGCATACAGTTCTGCCGGGTATAAGCTGGAATGGCTGGGTCAGCGACCAGAATGTAACCACTACTTTGCTATACACGGCACAGGCCACACCATCGGCAGTCTTGAACCCGTCTGTAAAGACTAGACCAAAAGTGGCGTACATGTTCTTATGTTCAAGGAGCTTAGTCTTATAGAGTACACGACTTGAGCAAACTCGCCAGGTCGTCAAGGACGAGTACGGAAGGAAGGGTCCAGGGAAGTGTCGGTCGGTCGCCCAGCCGAAGCACAATCCGCAGAGCCAGCCAAGCCCTTCCTAACGCATCGGCGAAGCGAATCACGTGGGGTCGCGTCCGCGAGCGAAGCATTTCATAGACGGCTCTATCCTGTTTGGTATGTCTCTGAGAGAGGAAAATCCCCATGGATCTGAGATCAAACGACGCTATACCTACCAATGGTTTGTTATTTTTTCCTTCTTTTTGGTTTTAATTTCTCTTTCTTCTTCTTGCTTCTTTCCTTCTTTACCGGATACACAGGGGACACAGCG
Organism: Cimex hemipterus; assembly: GCA_039619505.1. Lineage (NCBI taxonomy): Eukaryota > Metazoa > Arthropoda > Insecta > Hemiptera > Cimicidae > Cimex > Cimex hemipterus. The sequence goes on along the minus strand of CM077100.1, from coordinate 35,679,903 downwards.
GAAGTCATCTCTTTCACTGTTCCGACTTGAGGCGGGTTTGGGGGGTATCTTTATCTTTTCCTACGTACGGGGGTCAATCCGTCATTCTCCCTCTCACAGAAAGGAGAGGGTGGTTGAGACGGGATTGATGAGGGTGGTGACGTGGAGCATTGGGGGAGGGGTACAGGATATTGAGGGGGCTCATGGATTTGCACAAGGCAAATCCAGTTGCGGGTTTGGGGAAAGTGTTGGGTTATGTGGGGTTGTTTGGTTAATAGGGAGTGTTGATGGGCTGGTTGGACCCGGGCCAGGCGGAGTAGGCACTTTTACTCTTGGACCTTTTTGTCCATTTTCATTTTTCATTTGTGTGTGTTTGGTCTGATGTATGTGTTTTTGAGTGCAATTCTCAATCTTTGGGAATGATCACCCGGCCAACCCGGGTGCTTCTCCGATCTTCTCCCACCCCGTGTGGCCTCAGGAAGGTAACCGGTATAACGGTAAAGGAAACCATACCGACAAGCTGCAAAGAGCCAGATATGGCATAGAAGCGGCAAAACGCAAAGGCACAGACGGTAACCATCCAGACGAGTCTTTCTTGAGCCGCGGTAGAGTGAACATCGCTGCTTACCCCTCCTCAGCAGAATCCACTTTTGAGTGGTTTGATGAAGGACTATCACGTTGAAAATTGTCAGTCATCTTTTTTAAAAAGGATTGAACCACATCACCCTATCGTTTATCATTTCTATTAGTGTACTCTGTACCGGACCACACGTCGACCTGATATAATCCAATATTTTTGATTCAAAAGGGAGAGCACTAATTGGGGCCCAGCATGAGCATTTTGCATGTGATATTCATCAATTAATAGCAGAACAAAACGACATTTGGTGGGTAATAAAATTGGATTTTTTGTGTCTGGATCTAAAGGGGTATATCTCAACCGACCGCCCGCCCTAAAAATACACAGATGATCGACATATGGAGAAAGAGATTTAAATTGAGCCGACTTAGTTAACGAATTATTGTCAAGGAAACAGGTTTTTGAACAAGTTTATTAATTGACATTAAATTTGTCCCTTCTATCTCTTTGACAGCCAAACAACCAAAATTACGGGGTCGGCCAGGTTTATAGAAACGCAGGACAAATCGAAAGACGTAAGACATCACGCGGATCATGAGATAATACGACGAGTGCCCGTCAGGGGGGAACAGATGATTTGACATGCCAGCAAAGTGCCAACAACTCGGGTTTTTGGCAAGTCAACAGAAGGAATATTTTCCTTGTAGGGCGTTACTCCCTCCCGTGGCCAGCGTATCCACTCTGTTCCATGCCACCAAGAAATTTGTTAAGTCAAGGTGACTGGATCTGTACCCCTTGATGCTATGTCTGCGGCATTATACTACGATCGAACGTGGTACCAAGACGACTATGGATATGCTTCCTCTATTTTGCCACATGATTCGAGACGAATGTCTTCAATCTGTGAAACGGTAAATGCAACCAAAAAAGGACGGTGACGGAATCGGTGAAAAAATAAACGAACAAGACTAATTTAGTCCCGTACAAAAGCCAAAGACACTGGGCTTATACCTTGCCAAAATAAAAACAACGAGGCCTGAGCGAGTTAAACTGGGCCTCCCGAGGCGAACCTTGGTCAGCAGAAAACAACAAAAATGAAGATTCTTGGGCGTCAACACGCCGTAACAGTTCGGCTTCGGTCGACATCCGCGGGGGAAAACAAGAAATTGAATACAAGTGCAAAGTTTATTGTATTTTTTATGTTTACTTTTTGATATATTGTTTTAATTTTTTATATATTTTCAATTTTTTGAATTTATTTTTCGTACACGATATAGAGTGGTTGTTAGCGGGGGGTGGTGAAGGTTATCTGTAGTGGACTTGGTGCGCGGTGGATGTGGGGTGGTGTATGATGGTGTGGTGTGCGGTGGGGATGGGGGATGGAACTGATGTGTGGTTGAAGTGGCTTGTGGTGAGGCTCTGTGTGTGTGTGTGTGTGTGTGTGTGTGTGTGTGAGTGGTAGAGTGTGGTGGTGGTAAGGAGAAGGCGGATTTATTCATATCTACTTTATAAAAAGTTTATGATGTTACGGTAGAAATGAAAAAAACGTGTAGAGACTTTTGTTGAAAAATGTGTTTTTTTGTTAATGAACCAAAAAAAAGACCCATGTCACCTTAATAATTACTAACAAACTTCAGTATTTAGTCAGACATTACGAATATAGCAAACGACAGGTGTATAATTAAATATCGATTGCTTAAACCTTGACGACTTTTGCAAATACGTATATATATAATTGAAGGAAAAATTTACCGCTTTGTTCAGTTTATTGGAGACAGAAAAAAAAACTATTTCCTGGCCTGATAATTTGTACAGTAGATGGTGTTGTAAAAGCGCCGTTATGTAAATCAAGCATGAACGTGGATTGTTGGCAAAACGTCTAGCACGGCTATTACAGCGAGTCGTATTTCCAAATAAGTACTATCTAAACAGCATGCCCATGCTCTAGGATAAAACAAGTGAAACAATGGAAAATGAATGAAGAAACTTTTAGACAATAAATTATAATTTAGCAAAGAATGAAAAATCTAAAGGAAAGTTTATTATTTAACGAGAAAAATTGTGGTTTTCCTATAGTGTACACAATTTTTTTTGCGTTATCCCATCATATGAACTTTATAAGGACAACGGACGACACAACCTTTTGACCCCTGCCCAACTGTGACATTTTATGTATTTTATCATGTTACAATAGTACTATACTACCGCATTTTTTACGTGGGCTAGCAATTTATATAAAAATAATCAATACGAACAAAATTCAGTGCTATAAGTTTCGATACGTGCTCAGAAAATTTTAAAACTATGAAACGTGTTTTTCACGAAGGAAAGACATAAAGATTTTTATCATTAATCATTACTTGTACGAGCCCATAAACCTGAGCGCGCCAGTTGAGCATTCTAAATGGATTTGTTACGAAGAATACTGATGTTTGTTCCGCATTATCAAATGAAAAAAATAAACTTTCTCAGAAATTGCTTTTCATTATCAAAGTTTGTGTTCTTCTTTTGCTCTTATACATAAAAATACGTTTCTGTTCATATCTTCTCATAACATTCTGGGCAATAAAAATCATTATCACACCACCGTTACAATACTATACGAACAAAGAAATAATAAAAATAAATTTTTATTTGTATTCAAGACCTAAATTATAGTGCTAAAATCCAAATATCTATTTTAAATAAATAATAGCGATATGTTCAAAGAAAAGTTTCTTTTTCCATTCATTTGATTTATTTAATAAACGTGCAACTCATTTCTGCTGTATCGACGTTACGGATGAATCGGAAAGAAAACTATTTTCTAACTACGCATGACTTGTTGTCCAACAGGTGGTCCGCCCGCTTTCGCTGTTTATCCATGCTCGGGCGCGTTCAGGCTTTTCAACACTTTTAATGGGCATCTGCCGTATTCGTTATGCACTCGGGGCGGCGAGAGCGGTTTACAGTCGAAAAAGCCACTGGGACGGGACGAACGATTTGATCAGTTATTCCCTTGGGAGACGTGATTTGTTAATAAAAATTCAGTTAAAATTGCGGCAAATTTTAAACTTTTTTAAGTTGACAATAGGGATAACATATATATTCTTCAAACCTGCAGTTTTTCTTAACCCTTGACATAAAAAAGAAGGTAGCCACAATAGCTACAACCCTCATCAAATACCATAGTGGTGAAAAGAATGAGTGACGTCAGTCGTCAAACCCCATTGAAAAAATCAGAGACGTCAGTTGAAATTGAAAAGTGACGTCACTCCTAGGCACCATCAGACCCGACGACTAGAGGTGGGGGTTTGTGGAAGGAGGAAAAGAGGTGGTAAAAACTGTCTCGCCTGACGCTATGACAGGGAAGGTGGAGTGGGTAATGTTTGTTCGTCTGCCCCAAGTTTCACCTATACTACTATTCATTAAAAAAAAGTTTCGTAGTGTTACCGTTCGAATAACCTTTCTTGAATCTGAGTAAGTTGTATTGTTTTCGAAAATTAATTTTTCTACAAATTGTTTCATTTTGAATCGATTTCGACTTCACATTTAAAAACAAAACAGTGAAATAAAATCAACAAACCAAACCATACTATGGGTTTATTTGTTTATTTTACATTATTACTTCTGTATTGAACAAATAGTTCGTTGATATAAATTTTGGCAACCAACGGGAGGAGATAAACTTAGAACTGTCCGTTTCACGAACGAATTCTCCCCTTTGAAATTGCTCCCTCCCTATTTTATTAAATTTACATATAAAGACAATAATAATATAGCGCGTGTGATATGAATGTAATAGTAGAACATAATAACAGCGGAAAGAAATAACAAATGTGCTTTAGAATCGGAACCTCTCCGGAGAGTATTTTGTTTATCATAGTCCAAACTTGATTTACTCACCTAATGGGCTTTAAAAAGCATTTGATTCAGGGGATGCACCGATTGGCCGACATGTCTCCACGCTTGATCCAGCCCTCTCCACCATTGTTCACATATTTCAGCAATTGTTCCGGCAGTTAAATCAACGTGGCTAAATTCGACCAACGGCCTCCACCCCACTAAATACCCCCCTCCGTATATGTCATCGCATTTGAATATTGACCGTTTGTCGATGTTTGTGTGCTTGGATGTGTGCGCTCTCAAGTCCTATAATTATTGCAGGGCGCTCAGTATCCCTCAGCCATTAGCGGAGCTTTGCATAATACTGACTCACTTTTAAAATACAGGGAACGCCGGCTGTGGAGTGGACGGAGTGGATCAAATGAGTCGTACATCGAAAAACCTCTTCAAGGCATGAGCAACCATTTTGTAGATTGCTATATGTACACTTGTTCAAAATCTTAATCTATAACGTGTGCGTAGTTTGCGACGTAAAACGAGATCATCAATACCGTCAGCCACAATCGCAAAGAGGGTAAACGGTAGTACCGATCCTTGCGGGATCCTATTTTCGTGATTCTTATTTTAGATAGCGTACTTTCCAGTTTAATCCTGAATTTCCGGTTGTTGAAGGAACTCCTACGCAACTCCGTAAATCTGCCTCTCAGGCCGCATTCATGACAATTAAGGGGGATACCATAATTCCATGTCATATCGTAGGCCTTCTTGAGATCGAAGGAAACGACCGCACTATGTTCTCTGTTCAAGAGAAGAACCACTTGATCAATGGAAGTATGTCGTCCCCAGATGGAGGCAGTAGAGTCGCCGAGTTTCCAAAATCCATGCTCGTCTTTTATCTATAATAGATACTTCATCTAGGTAGTATCAACGAAATAGCTTGAAAGCTGGCCAGGTTTTTTGCCTTGTTCGCCAACCACGCACCAAATATTACTATATAACGCTAGGATGTGATGCCTAGTCATTGTGGGAAGGGGCGAAGCATCGCGTTAGGCATGCTGTAGATACCAGGAGGTTTATCGTTTAGACCGTCTAAGGTTTCTTCGCTTTTAGCCATCGTTATTGGTTGGTTCTATTCTTCTTCGTTCTCGCTCGTAAAGTCCAGTGTAAGCTGTTTCATTCTGCGTTTTTCTGTGAGGAACTATTCAGTGTATGACCGAGACACCTTAGTTCTACAACAAGGACATCGGTTACTTCCTTCGCTTCTGCTGTGATTCTACCAGTAATATTTTACGCTGGTATGTTGTTTTTGTGTCTTTGCCACGAACAAATTTTACTTTTTTAACTGTATCGGCAGCGTTTCTTCCTATATCCTACCCTGTACCTCCTGACATATCATTTTAAAGGAGTTTTTATGCGGAAATTGGTGCAAGTTAAAAAAAGTGGTTTACAACTTATTTATCACGTTTGATGTTTGAATTGCCTGCCTTGCGTAAAGATGAAAAGATTTACTCTTTTCAACCGCTGTGCATCGAGGTCCAGAGCGATAGAGTCATACGATGTCCATGTCAGATGGATTGACAAGAATCTTTTGCCGCAGTTCTTCAACTGAGGTAGAAAGGTTATGATCAGCGTAGCCACTGTTTTCAAGTAGCCCTACAGAAAATGGTCAAATGGAATTACACTGGGCGACCGAAGAGGCAACAAATCGAGCCTTGACGGCCACATATCTCGGGAGTGACCATTTAAATAACGTCTCATCTGCAAAGGATTGTGTGCGCGGCATCAAACAAGCTGGAAAATCATTTGTTATCGTTGTTGCAGAGGAACATCTAATAGTGTTGGTAAAACCACTCAAAAAATTGAGGAACTGTGAACCAAATTATTAAATTATTTCCATAGAAATAAGGCCCAATTATTTATTTCCGAGAATCCGCGCAAAACGTTGATCCAGTGAACCATCTGATGATGACAGGAGTACGAAATTATCGTATTTTCCCCTTCCCACGTTCGAAAATCCCAATGGTTGAATGGCATATTAGAGGTGAATTTCATCAGCCCATAGGATATATGGAAGAAAGTTTTCTTCAGCCTCACAGTCGGCATTTGTACAAGAGTCCCGAAGAGCCTGGACAGGCTTGAGAGCGATACGGCTTAAAATTGTTTCGGACTATATGTCTAATTTTATTTTTTGCAAAAACTAAACCCGTTCCAACATTTTGGTGAGTGGAATTCGGATTTTCCCGAACATACAGTAAAATGTTAACATCTCGTCGAACTTATGCTACCCGTTTCATGCAGGTAAGATTCTTCATGGCTCGATCTATTGGCCTCCTCCGTCACACGATGCAGCTCCAGTTGACTATTTTATGTGCGGCCATTTAAAAACAGTGACTTCGGTGAAAAACGGTAACGGATAGAAAACGCTTGTCAATCCATCCCCCCTCATTCCATCTCCGAATGATTGTTTTAAATCCTTTAAAAAAATGCGTGAGAAAAAATATATGTGCGTGCGTGCGTGCGTGCGTGTGTGCGTGCGTGTGTGCGTGCGTGCGTGCGTGCGTGCGCGTGTGCGCGTGTGCGTGCATGCGTGCGTGCGTGCGTGCGTGCGTGTGTGTGTGTGTGTGTGTGTGTGTGTGTGTGTGTGTGTGTGTGTGTGTGTGTGTGTGGAGGCCCAATAATTCAAAATCCAGCGAGACAGCTTTTTCTTCACACCCCTTTTGCAAGAAATAGATATTTGCGTTGGCCATTTCTACCTCCTCCAAATTTGGAAAGCATAGAAGGTGTTACACCGTTTTACCTTGTTTAAGTCTCGCTACTTGCTGATGAATAAGGCAGGTGTCACTCTAGTAAGTTGACACTTTATGTATATACAAATTGATATTTTTGATGCTGAAGAACCTTCTAAACCTTTCGTGACAAAAATGTAGGCAGTTTTATAGGCGGTATTGCGTTATGGAAATTCATGCTATTCAGATTGAAAGATTGAAGTGATTTATTAAATTTGACTAACGTTTTTCTCCCCTTTTGAACACCCCTTACGTTTTCCTCTATATAAATTGCATTAAAAACATTCATTCATTTTAATTGAATTTATATACAGAATAAATGAGCAATATTGACTTCATGCGATAGAATCATCAGATGGATGTTAGACTGACCCAAAATATTGTAGCATTTGTAAGTCTAATTAAACTTCCCTGATTTTAAGTTTTAATTAAAACTTTTTCGTATCAAGTTAACCCGTTTTGGCTTCAAGTTTACCTTTTTAATTTGAAATTAAGTTTTTAACTTCAAATTAACTTTTTTATTTTTAAATTATTCCTTTTCTAATTTCTTACTAACGCTTTCGTTAAAACATCAAACTAGGGAAGGGTATGAAAAGTAATTTCAGATTGTCAAACGATGACGATGACAACCCTGGCCTCGGTTGCTTTGTTGGTGAGCTGTCAAACGTCCGTTATTTATTTCTTTTTGTTTTGCGTGTCATCGTCGTGTTCCTAAATTGTTTTGTTTTGTAGGTTTTCTGTTCTATTTAGCGGCGTGCCACTGGAAGATGGTTTGTTTTGGAATGGTAAATATTCTCTGTATTTGAATGTTTGTAATCTAGTTTGTTAATCCCCTGCGACCTTACCTCCAGAAGTGATTTGGGAAAAAAATAATTTATCAGTGATAAGTTGCAATTCCATTTAGAATCACGGTTGTCGGTTTGTGGTCACTTGGCTTTACTAGACAACAAAAAGCTAGTAAATTTAAGGTTTTCTTATTTTGTATAATATGTATAAAACATGAATAAGACACTAATTTTTTCATCTATTTGTAGTAAATTTACGATAACAAAGATGATTTGTGCGAAAACGAACTACTGGGAACGTGTAATATCATTTTCTTATTTTTATATTCTTGAATCTACCACTCTGTTCATGAGATCCCGAACGTATTACAAAAGTTGGAAGAAAAAGAAAATGAACCCCTTTTGGATTCTAATGAAATTTCTGCATATATAGCACCACTCCTCCTACTTATGAAACCGACAATGATAGTGTGGATGAAGACGTTGGAGGAACAATAAATGTCTTGGATTATTTAGAGATCGTGAGATACGATCTGGTGGACGTTGGTTTTCGAAAAACATTTTCTTTATCGGGCCAATGTTTCGATCTTTATCGAGATTATCTTCAAGGCTTAAGTTGTTTGTTTTCTGTGTAGACGTGTCATTCTTGTGGGTCGTGTTATTTTCTTTACATTTCGATATTTAATTTGGTTTTGTAAGAATTATTTATTATTACTTAAAAGGTTTGTTTGTATAATAGACCTTCTGGTTTTCATTGTTTAACCACACTTGTATGTTTATTCGTTCTAATGTAATCTGTTAATCCGCATAAAAAATGAGCTGCAGCCTATATTTTTTGTGTGAAAACGATGAACAAGAGAGTTACTTATATATATTTAAACATATATATTATTCTTTAGCCTAAAAAAGAATAACAACCTATAATTAACCGGTCGTCTAAACCCTTCATTTTTCCGCCTATGCAATGCCGAAATTCATTCGTTTTCAGTCGAGTCACGAATACCCGGAAAGGTCAATAATTATGAATTAGACGACCTACACACGACAGGTCTCGGATTGTACAAACCGTGTTGGACAAAAGGCAAATTCCTGGCCGTATTGTCACGTCAAAAATAAATAAATGAAAAACCTAGATGGCAGTAATGGTGACTACTCTATGATGTACGATATCTCATAAAAAAATTCATTAAAATGACTCTAATGGCCATCATAATTTTTTGTTCCTTATCTTCACCGAGTAATTTTTTCCGTTGTATGATTAAATAATAGTGTAGAAGGAAGAATTTATAACAACTTTTCTTTACGTTTTCTCTTATTTCTACTTTCTGCACCGTATTTAAATTTTCAAAAACATATATTATTCGCTTGTCGAGTGCGTTAATTGATTCATAAAATATTATTTTCTTAAAAGTATGGTTTTAGACCGGGAACATTTCGCCCGGGCAGATGCTATGGCCAAGGGTCTGTTATTTAGCTCAGGTCCTGGGTGCGCTGGTCCCCGATAGTCTTCAGTGGTTTAGGGACACCGGAAGTCTCGATCGAAGAGAAGGTAGTGGTGGCCCGCGATGTATGACGTTTTATTGCTCTTACCGCACTGCGGAACCGTCATTTAACGGCTTCCTGGATAGGTAGACAACTTAAAGCTGTCCGTAATGTAAGGTTTAGCTCTAAAACAGAGATCAGAAGGGTTTGCGAGAATAGCCTAGTCTCTAGACGTCGAGCATAAGGTCCATTACTACGGGAGAGGTATCGCTAAGAAAAAAAGGGTAACTATTCCTAAATCACGCTTGGATACTTGAACACTAGAGGGCTGTTCTATTCACAAGTGTGATTTGGGTTAAGGCAATCATATAACATGAATCGTTTGGGGAGAAGATGTGGAGATCGCTTTTCTTCATGCACCATGTGTTTATCACAGCCTTTTAAAAGTCAGTCAGCTATGATCTGAGATAGATCTCCTTACAGATTGGATGGATTCGTTGCATTTATTGGAGACAACGTTGTGCTATAATGCCTGATCTCATGTAGCTCGAATTTTGGGGTCCATTAAAAAAAAAAAAACAGTGAAACTGAAGTGACCCTTTCTCAAAAACAGAATAAAATCGTACCAGGATTTAAAGATAAAATGACCATTCACGAACAGTCGGGGAAAACACTAACCCTACACAAAGGGACACGTTTCCGTCTATTGCGACACCGGACAGGAAATCCGTTAAACACCCTATGACTGGGAGGGAAAAGGTACAAAATGTTTTAATTATTATAGATTTCAAGGTCACATTTCCAAAAACTGCCCTCTGAAAACAAAATGGTCAAATTGTTATCTCACAAAAGGACCGCCAAACCCTCCCCGCGCGGTGATTTCGTCCCTTTCTAGTGAGACTGTGATCCCTGCACCTAAACCGCATCACGCTTCTTTCTCCAAGACACTTGACGTCACAATTTGGCAATCATAATGCTATAGGAATTCTATAGGACACCAGCTCAGATTTGACTTTGATGGCGTAACGATTTTTCTCGATTCTCGGAAAAATTTCCCTCGACCCAGCCTGGGTCACCCAGGATTACTAGCCTAGGATCTCATGAATTCTATACAAAAGGAAGCTTCACATGCACTACGTTCATTTAGGGTAATAAATTAAAGATGAAAATTTATGTTATCGACGACAATTTGATGGACTATGATATTCTTATAGGAAAGGATTTTATTAAAACCGTTAACGACCAATCAAACAAGGAAGCGTCTCAGTATAGAAACTGAACGAGGATAACTACGAAATTTTAAAAATTATCATTGCAGCATTTCGAGCAACGATGGAGAAGAAAGAAGACACCTCGGATCGCGAGATCGGCTCTCGGACTCCAGGAATGCGACTACACAATCGATCATCGCTCGGGAAGCGGGATGCAGAACTGTGATGCCCTCACCCGCAAACCAGTGATCCTAGCAGTCCGAAACGAATTTACAAGGATACGCGAAACGCAACTCAAAGAAAACGAATGTCAATTAATTAATCAACTTCTTGAAAAAGGCCCTTACAAAGGCTAGCAACTTCAAGACAACTTGTCGAGGAAATCAACGGGAAATCTCTGGCATGTAACGACAAATAATTTCCAACGGAAACGGGCATTTCGGTGCTACAAAAACCAAAGAACTCATATCTCGAGAATATACATTTACTGACTTGGACAAGAAGATCAACATCTTCATATGAAAATGCATACCAAGCATTCTTTTCCAACGGAAACAAAGGAGGTTTGAGGTGAACTACACAGCATCGATAATGGAGATGTTCCTATCGACACGCTTCACATCGACCACTTGGGACCTCTCCCGGCCACACCAAAAAGCTATAAATATATTTTTGCCTTCTCCGAATTCACGTGGCTGTTTCCTACAAAAATAACTAACTCCAGCAAAGTAATTGATCAGTTAAACAACATGTCGACGACATTTGGATTCCCTGCTCGACTTATTTCCGATCGGGGAAGAGCATTCACGTCAACCGCATTTAAATAATTTTGCAAAGTAAACAATATACACCATATTGAAGTCACAGCAGGAATACTTCGCGGTAACGGGCAGAGAGAAAGGGTAAATCGTACGATAATCCCCATTTTATCAAAATATTCATTAGAACGCCCGGAGAAATGGTTCCAACACATTTCATTAGATTCAAAACATCACCTTTTGAATGACAAAAAGGATGGAAAATTCAAAAGCTGGGATTGAGATGGGGGCTCAGTCGTAGAGTAGCGTCGTATAAAGGCGAAGGTAGTCGGTTCGAATCTCGCTCGTGACACTGCCTTTTATCTCAATTAAAACCTTATTAATTGAAACATACCATTAGTTCAGCGTGCCATAAACTGCACGTATCAGCGGTCAATTCAAACGACACCGTTTAAGCTAATGATCGGAGTTTAGATAAAAACATACTAATTACGTCTTAAAAGCATTATCGACGAGGAGTACGTACAATATTCCATGGACGGACGCGAAATGGAAAGAATTAATGCTAGAGAACAAATACAAGCCGTTCAGGCGGAACAACGAAAAACCTACAACAGACGACGGAAACCGCATCATCCATTCAACATCGGAAACTATGTGGCTCCACATCGCTCACAGTTCCATGTTTCGGGAAAGATCCACCGCAAATATCTATGGCCATACGTAATAACTAAACTTCGACGACCAGACAGGTACGATGTTCGGATACGGATACGGAACTCCGAAGGCCAACTATAAACGTCTACTGCTGCAGACTACATGAGACTATGGACGACTGAAGCTGATACGACGCTTCGTCTGGGTGTGCGATGCTAAACATCATCGGGAGCTCTACGTGGCGGAAACCGCGCTCTAACTAGGTCCCAGCTGACAGTCTAGCAGTTGTAACCACACGGTCCTACGAACTCGCTTTTTAAGCTAACGTATTTTAATGCCACCTAGTTATTCTTGTATGTCTTTTATGTGTTCTTTACCAATAAACTTTAACTTTTTCTTTTTAAATTTGTGGGATTCCTTTAATTCTCTACATACAAACAGGTTTAAATAAACAATAAGTTTTGTAGGAACTTAACCGTTAGGCACTATCAGTTAAAAGAAAAAATAAACATTTCTCGTGATCTAAGCCAAAAAAATTAATTTAATCAAGGTCATAATCTCGGATGTGAGTAAGTATCCTTCTAATAAGGATTCTAAAGCGGCCGTATATTCATCCCAACACCTAATTCCTCTTCCCGTTTTCCTAACGAAATAATTGAAAGCCCTGGTAAAAAACCAATTACTCAGAGAATGGAATTTACTGGAATATCTCGGTTGGAGTTTTTTAATAAAACGGTTAGAGTTGAAGAAATACCGTTTGCTATGAATCATTAAAAAAAGAAGACAAACATGAATTTATTTCGTGTTCATTGAATACATTATTCTAAGAAAAAAATTAAATCATAATGCAGAACAGAATAATGTAAAATGAACACCATGCTCGCAGTAAGTTTAACTTGTGCTTGAGAGCAGGAGTTATGATCGCAAAAATAGTTTTTAACATTAAATTTAACAAACTAACAATAAACATATTTATTTGACAGATTCAATTTATTTGACTATTGTCGCTTTATGCAATTTTTAAAATAATCATTTAAATAATGTATTATATTTAAAAATTTCACTCAATAATGTACGTTTTTTAAAGTTAAATTTATCATAAGATGCTTAATGCCACATTACATGTATATTTTTGGCCAGGCCAACAGTGAAGTCATTTTTTCAGTCACAATGGTGAATACTGCCATCGGCCTTATGCTATACATAAACCACATTCACAACAATTTTTACAAATTTGTTACAAATACACGTATACATTATAACCCACATACATAGGCACATGTAGTATGTACAAATTTGTATGTGAGGAAACACGAGACAACAGGGGCTCAACTTTCGATTCGCCAGATCGATTTAACGTAAGGGCTTATACCTACTAGCTCCCTATAAGGGACCAATGCATGGCACTTTTCTTTCATCTGTGTCACAATGAGCAACCTCTTCTTTACGAACGGAACACTTGCGCGGATTTTAATCCAGAAGCAAATGCCCATGTGCGAGACGGGTTTGGTTGTTGATCAGTCGGATTAAGATGATCCTTTCTTTTCGTTTGATATTACCGAGAGCCATCGTTCAGTCATGTTCTTATGTGCAGGAGCTTCCCAGACCACCCCGTCCTCTGACACTACCATGCATGCATTTTTATACCGCACGAAAGTGTTTACTTTAGTAGCAATAAATTTTATTGATGCATTTGTTCTTGTAATGTAAATAAAGTCCATAATAGATAAATGTTTATGCTAATGCATACGACTTATGACTTAATTTTTATTATCGAGAGCTTTCATTATTTGATGCTTCAAAAAATGTATCTTCTGCAGATTGGCTTGATTGAAATCCACATCGGTCCATTGTTATTATCAGAAAAAAAGTAATAATTCTTTTTTTGGAATCATGTTTCCAAAATATTATTTAGTGATAGTGTAACGAAAATAGGCAAGTAATTATTAGCATCACATTTTGCGCCCAATTTATGTAATGGGATTAGTATAGATGTTTAAATTCAGTAAGAAAATGTCTATAAAAGATAAATTATAAATATGGATCGGAAGAAGTCATATTATAGAAGATTTTTTAAAATACAAAATTATACACACATCAGGTGGATTTTACGTTTTAATCCATTTAACATCGACAGAAATTCTTAATAGGATATTGGTCTCAGCCCAGAAAAATGTAATATAAAAAGGTTGAACAAGGTACTCTATCGATTGCATTATATAATTGTAGGGTGAGTTCATTTAGAAGTAATGATACAATTTTTATTTGGACCAACATTGGAACAAAATCATGAAAGCATTTTTTTATTTCCATCTTTTCTGTTATTATTTTCTGATTAACTTTCCTAGATTCAGTATTTTTTTTTTTTTTGGTTTTGTAATCGAAATTAGGCAAAAATATATATAACCTGTGAGAATCTCTTGCTTGTATATCGTGGGAAATTATATAAGTCCAGGTAAAATTTGGATATAATATGGCCCTTTGATCTTCCTAGTTTTCCCAACGCCTACACGCATAAATATATGTATCAAATGCAAAATTTGTATTTTATATTCTCTCTTCTGCATAGGAACAAATTTGTTGAATTTTTAATTTCAAAGTGAATATTTTAACTTGATAAATGTTTTAACAATTAAACAACATGCATTAAGAGACACATGAAGTAATTACCGAGGAATTGGAGAAATTATTAATTTTTTAAACTCATAAATATAAAAAATGTCAATGTACATATACAATTGTATACATTGATGTTTATTCCTCTTTTATATACAATGTTAACTGATACTCGTTTGTATCTATACAATTGCCATCGTTTAACACACATTATCATTATTCTTATACATAATTCGTCTGTATCATTTTTCTTCGGGTGCCTTCTTTGATCTTGAATCTCACGACACATTTTTGCATCCATAACTCTTGTTTGCGCCTCGTTGTACTTCGGACTGTCGGTCTTTCAGTTCAACCAGATCGAGTTTTCGTCCTCAGGTGTTGTCGAACCGTCCTAGCGGCCGTATGGAATATTTTTAAATTGATTGACTGGTGAATAAAGCTTCGTCGTTATTCTCGGTTATCGCGCCTTCACGTTCTCGGAATCGTGGTTTGCCATCTCACCCGCACTTTCGTCGATCGAATTGCTCCCGCGGCGTGTTAGTTGTCTCCACTACGAGGTAGGGGTTTTCCGTTCCATTTTTCCAAACCATCTTTTCTCTCCGATCCTCAATCTCCCTGGAACCCTCGTCGGTGAAGAAAGGATTCGATGGAAGGCGGATGAGATTTATTTTAATATTCTTTATTTTTTTAAATATTATTTATTTATGTTCAAATTTATTTTATTTTACTCGGTTTTGTTCATTTTCTGTTTTTAAATTTAATTTGACCATCATACAATCTATTGTCCCCGGCAAAGACAATCGGCTGCGAATTAATTGGACTTTTACATCTGTAAGATAGCTCTCCAGTAAGAAGTCTGGCGAATTTTCTGGGATATTATTCTGTTTTTAGGCCCTCGAGGAGTGGTGAACTGGATGTAACGCAGAGTTCATGCCCAAATATTCAATCATTGTCAAACCTAATGTGCGGGTACTCGATATGCCGCTGAAAACCCGACCTCATTCACGCTAATAAATACATACCATCCTTTATGTCCAATTATAATTTACATTTTCACAATGCGTCTAAAATACTAACCGAGATTTGTGGGTTTATGGTGTACTCGATATTCTACAACAGACCCAACCACGGATACACTACTATCACACTAATAAATACCTTCAATCGGTAACCACTCACTCTATATATACAGCTAAGAATGCGGAGCCACTGGCGAATTTAATATTATGGCAGTGCTTCCGCCCATTCACTCTACAAGAAACACCTAATTGCACTGTGGTTTTGATATAAAATCAATTTGAGAAAATAATTTAATATAATTATTTATTTTTATAATTTAATATAATTATTGATAAGTTATTATAAATTATTCTTCATAAAGTTATTACATCATTCATCCTAACTAGCTAAAATAATGCTCCAATACGTCAATCATTGTAAAATTGCCAAGTGTGGTTTGTGTATAAAACGCTAACGCGCTAATGCCAAGATGGAAAAATAAATAAATGCACTTGCAATTATGAAGAATTCATATATTATAAAGAGGGCAAAATGGATCCGGCAATATCGCATATAGAAAAGGGAAGCACATTCGTAATAGAATCGAGATTGGGGAAGATAGAATTTTTATACATGCAAAACGGGGAGTCGGGTGATAAACATAAAAATCAAATATATCGGCTTGTGTAGGCGCGAGACAGTTGGTTCAGATATGTGGCCCCACGTATCTCTACTTTTGTATATCACACAGGAATGTCTTGCTCGCTAGGTTGCCAATCAATAGACACCCAAGCAGTACACACTCAATTCAATAGAATAGAATGCCGAGGACAATTTGCTTTCTTTTTATCAGACCAGGACCATCCGCTATTAATTCTTTACAGCTTTGATCTCAAATTAAATCGTTTGAACTCTGGTTGATCCTTCCTTGCTTATTTTTTCTTCACAACATCACTATTTTCAACAATCCCTTTTATAAATAAAGTAGCAAAAACTTTTAAGAGTTTCCTAAAATGTTTTATTTTTTATTATTATTAAGCGATCCACCTTACCAATCTGTCTGCCAAGTTTTTTCCTCCATCAATTTCTTCATCTTTGAAAAAGGTAATTAAAAAAGAAATTACACCACTAAAAAGGACATTAAATGGAGTACGTTTGCTGAACTTTTCTGGTTTCTAGCTTTGGAAATAATAGCGTAAAATCAGCATAGCAAGTTTTCAACTTTGAAAAAAATATTTTTCATAGTTCTGGCTGCGAAAACGCTTATTTCCAGAAACTTTACAACTTTAATATTAATCACATCTTATTGGAAAAGGAACGGAGTTTTCAATGGTATCAACGGATTTGTCAAACCTTTTAGTTATAAGGTTTATTTGAAGCAAGGTCGTGAAATGTTAAAAAATCAGAAAAAGTGGAATAACTCCGAAACTGTTGAGATTCGGTCCATTGTTAATTAGACCATTGACTTTTTGTTTCCGTATTGAATGTCGAATCTGCTGGCAAAGTTGTAACACGAGTATCCGAACACTCTGTACATAATATTTTGTGAAACACTGAGGTCAGCCTTGTTATGATAAATAATCCTCTTTATTTCGACAGGTCAACCTTTTTTTTATCCACAAATTAATACTTTTCAGATTCAAATTAAACCTTTTTACGCCACATTAACATATTTAATTGTGTTACCCTTGTTATTTTAAAATAAACTTCCTTAACTTTAAATTAATTTCTTTAATTTTAAATTAAACGCTATTAAATTTAAATTGCCCCATTTTTAGTTTCAAATTACCATTCTCTGTACATAATTAATTTTTAAAAAAGGAGATAGAAAATATGAGAGGAGCCGGTAAAAACCCCTTGCAGTTACCCAGCAGATAAAATAAAGTAAAAATAAATAAATAAAATAGCGTAGTTTGAAATTTAAAGTTTCAAAGTTAAAAAGGGTTCATTTCATGGGTAAAAAGCTATTAACTTGATAATATACACATAAAAAGCACAAACTGTTGATTATTTTAAAAGGCAAATATAGTCTTAATAAAAGGAATCGCATTGACCCTAATATAACACTTGTTACATATGAACTGAACATCGGAACTAAAGCTGCTAGTCCATACCACATCGTAACAATCCTGAATCGACGCCTATAAAACGCTGGGTGTTTAGGGAGCCCTAATTAGTATAGTTTCCCGTATAAGCTTGGTTAACAATTAACAAACCCTTTTACACGATCACTGCTAGAAATACTACTCGAAAAAATAGTACATTAAACAGAATGTTATTTATTTAATGTATACATGAATCACTTAGAGATATTTTTGACATGATCAACACCTATGAGATTTGGCACTCGCGAGTGATTATTCTTACTTTAAATAAATAACGATTGCTTTCCTTTATTGTTCACCGTTTTTACTCTATTACTTTTGAATGTAGTAAGCCTCCTCTGGGACGATATTGTGGCTATTGTTTCGAACACGCTGTTTTAAAGGATTTTACATACATCGAGAGGCAAAAAAGGGACAACCCATAATATCGTTGAGTATAGTATCGGCCTTTTTGATATATACCGAAGTAAAGAGATCAGGGATGAAGCCATGCAGAAAAAACCAATTTGTTTTTCTGCTGTCGAGCTTCGACTGTATTCGACTCCATCCTCAGGACACTATTTAATTATATTAAGTCTTTCATTAAGTGATGGTTGGTTATGCTCAAGGTTGTTTAACATTGCCAGAACAACTATCTAAATGTATCAAGCTAGTAGGGGCTACTCAAAAGATCCACTAGGATCAGGTCTCTATCTTGTCACATTTCAAAGAAATGGTAGTCGTGATGTTTTGCATATACTCGGTAATCAGCATCCCGATACTGTTGAGATCAGGCAACAACATCAAATATTTAGAAATATTAAAGTCAGTGGAACAAGTTCTTCACTTTGAAGAAACTCTGAAGGTGTTGGTGTTAAGGGTTGGGCAGGCATTTCTATGGATTGTGGGTTCTCTGATGGTTGCACGAAACATAGAAGATGTGTCATCAAATCAGAAAACGTTGTTTCTTATACGCCACACTAATTTGTGACGGTTTTATTTTGTTAGCAAGGCCTTACCACATAGGGTCGTCGGTGACTTCTTGGAAAGAGCTTCAATTCAATGTTTGGAGTAACAGCACGTAGTCCCGATTTAAACCGTATCAAACACCTCTGGGTGAAAAGTCGGTCAATGTTTCCAGAGAATTTGCAGGAATTAAGAATGTTTCTGTTGGAGGAGTATGACAATATTTCACAAGACTACATTGAAAATCTCATAACATTGATGCCACGTCGGATGCAAGCTGTGGTCAACCAGAGAGGAAGAATTGCTCAGTATTGAATGGAATATTTTCGTCATTGTTTCTATAGCAACAATTTTAGTTAAATTGTTTTACTCAGTTTAATTTTTTATTTAGGTATATCTTATATTTTTGTTTTAAAATAACCAGTAAACGATTACAAAATTAACAAAATTATAACGATTGTAAGTATTTAGGAAAAAACGAGGGTTGCCAATTTTTCCCTATCAGTGTAAATGGAAATTTCCTGTAAATACAAAGAAACCCCAATAAATAATAAAATAAGGGAATACGGTTAGTTAGGGAAGTGAAAAATGTAACGTTATTTCTCTATAATGCGATGAACGAATTGAGAATGGTGGTGAAGAAGAGCCGCGTCAGAGTCGGGGCGGCCAGTTATGATTTTGATAAATGAGTTGAGAGAGAAGCCCGTTTAGTTTCAAAGGAGCAGGGGGTTGGGGTTGAGGCTTAAGTAGGTATTACCTGAAGGCTTCCACCTGGGAAGCACCTGCATCCATCCACGGAACATAATCAAACCATAAACTTTCCTTTACAACCGACACAATTTTATATTTTTCGTAAACAAGGCTTCATAGCCGGATCATAAACGTTCTCCAACAACTCAATCTCTTTGGAGTATCTTTCGGTAAACATTTTCAACCCGGGCGGAAGGTGCCAGAGGTCTTTTTTGAGACAAATCTTACTTATTTTCTTTGGCAGAGTGCCTGCCTTCTCTTTCCGGATCGGGTTTTATTTTTACGATCCGGAGCTGTAAAACACTCGCAACACCATTCATGGCGTTCGTTCGATTACCAATTTAAACAGAGAAAGACTTTCTTGACTATTTAATTCTATTACATCAAAAAGTAACATATCCTGCGTAAAGCAAAACACTTTTTGTTTCACAGGGAACACCTTATAACAAGAATGGACTACACCAACATAAAGTTTCATTCTTTCAAGTCCCTCTCTTACATATGATGTAACATACTCAAGGATGCCCTTATTTCATTACTGATAAAAAGATTTAAGAAGAACTACTGGGCATGAAGTAATGATGATACTTTATTATGAAGGTAACGAAGTTCATTTGCACTTTCAAGCTTAGCCAGTTTGAGACTAAAGTTGAAACAATAATTTTTTTAAATTATTTATTTTTTATGAGGGATGACCATTTTGACGACATCTACATTGTGAAAAAGGACAAGCAAAGCTATATAAAGATATGTAATTCAGGTAAAATCTTTCTTTTCTTCTTTCTTCTAATCTTTCAGTGTAAACTTTCTTTCTTTCATCCAATATATGCCAATTTTTTGGTGGATTCTTATTTTATTGCTGAGAAGTTGCAGTAGTAACTGGTGTTTGAGGGGAAAGAGAGAGAAGAACCATTACACAATAAGGAGGGAGTTAAGACAAAACTCTATTTTTACCGAATGATGAGACTTTATTATAAAAATGATTATTACGAAATGAAAACTTTTGCGACAAAATCAAGCTAACCCAGTTTCAGAATCTAAACATCAATACAGGAATTTTGTTTTAGAAGAAAAATCGACGACTTGAGCCATATTAAATTTAAGAGAAAGGAAGAACAAAATTAAACAAAAATATGTTAGTACTAATCTTCCAGATGAAAAATAATTTGCCCATCGTGTATCTTTTTTCTTTCATTTTCTAGAAATATCAAATCTTCAGGTAGATCCTTATTTTATAAGTGAAGAGTAGATTAAAGAAATGTTTCAAAAGAAAAATGATAAGAAACTCTAAACATAAAGAAATGATGATATTTCAGGATGAGAAGAAGAAGATTTTTTTTTAAAAGGACGACCATTTGAACCACATCGACTTTGAGAAAAAGGTACAAAACTCCAAAGGGATATGGCATGACTTCCAGGGGGAAGGAAGATGCCCAAAGAGTAATCAATTGGTTATATCATGCTTTTTTTAATGTCATATCTTCAAGCAGGTCTTTACTTTATAGGCGACGAGTAGTTCAAAGAGGCGAGAGAGAGAGAGAGAGAGAGAGAGAGAGAGAGAGAGAGAGAGAGAGA